>ML685772.1:1402684-1412842 GCA_007922175.1 Pelusios castaneus
AAGTGGGATTTTCTCCCACGAAAGCTCATGCGATAAATAAATCTGTTAGTCTTTAAAAGTGCCACAGGACTCTGTTGTCTTTCTACAATAGACTAACACGGCTACCCCTTTGGAATTTGACTACTGTTAAGTAAGGCAAGTCTTTGTCTAGAAATGTCTGAGTTATTTCTGTTCTCTATGTGGATGCCAAGAAACGCCAACATATGTAAAGCAGCTTATCATGTAATTGCTCCTGATATTACAACTTGAACAACAGCCTTCCTGTGCAGCACTAAACTTCAAGTTTAGAAAAATTACCAATTGGAAGACCAGTTTTGCTTTCTTTCCTGCAATTCCTTGTCAAGCTGCCCAACCTGGAAGTGACTCAAGTCATAGATGAGAACATTCCACCTTTTCACAGTATTTCTCAGTCCTTTACATCTACACCTTCAAACAGATCAAGAACACAACCACAGCAATACAATTAGAACAAGAGCATAAAGGCAACCAGTTGCAGCCAATACACAAAATGCCCCAATCATTCAGCAAGAAAATGATAAATTGTATCCTTCCTCATAGCCCATTCACCTGACCCCAGTCTGAACATTTCTTTGAATAGATGGGCTCTCTATCATTTTCTAGTCAATTCCATATTTTCTTTCCCACCGCATAATTGGTAAACTTTCTACGTGAAGGAATTGGAGAGCTTTAGGACCAACTACAAAGCAGTTGAGATTGCAGGGGAATGAGGCACATAGGAAGGGGGAACTCTGAGTGTAAGGATGCCCTTTTGTGCAAATCTGGGAGGAAACAATCAAACACTAGCTAGATAGCATACACTCATTTTCCTGCTCTATTGCTATAGTATTATGATACAACCCAATTTTATTTTAAATAGTCTTTCACACACACACTGAATCCCAAATGCTTTACAAGTATAGTATTATATTCAAAGTAGAGCAGCTGATTAAGTAAGTGTGCTCTACATACATAAACATTTGTTGTGGGAAAAATCTTGGACACTATATCAGAGGAGATAGAGAAGGGTGAGGAAGGGAACACATGTAAAAGTGAAACTCTTTTGTGGTTTCCTAGTCTTTCTCCTGAGTCTTTTTAAAATAATGGAGTCATATATTCTACTTTCCAGTCCTCTGGAACAAATCCCAAAGCAAGTGAACCTTTAAAAACATGCCAGTTAAAGCTTTGCTTATTTCCTTGTTTATGTTCTTAAAGACTTGTGGAGTCGTGCCATCTGGATAGAGTGCTCCATCTGCATTAAATGTATCTAAGCTCTTAAGAACCAATTCTCTAATCTCTATATGGTTTAGTTCTTTCTCTGTCATTACTAATAAACTGATCTCTGACTTGGGCTGCTCTGTATTGCAAATAGAGGTGAAAGCAAGTGTTAAACAACTCTGCCGTAACATTATCTCCTGATTATAAACTCTCCATTATCAATTGTAAGTGGCCCAGGAGTTTCTTTAATCCTTTGTCAATTTAATCCTTTCCAGATAAAATTTTAAAAGGTAGAGAGGGCCATGCCCATGTGACTGCCACGCTGCTTGCGTGAAGCACAATTGCATGCACAAAGCAGCCGCATTCTTCTATGAATGACTGCATGCAAACATGTCTTGCTTTCCACGTACAATTGAGGTTACACTTCTGCATACAGCTGTTTCATCTGTGGCGTCCGTACACATCCATTTTTTTAAATTGACTTTTAATGTCTATTCTTAAATATTGGGAATGGGGACCTTATTTTTATTTGAAGTTGTTGCCTAAGCTCTATATACTTGTAATGGAGAGAAATACAAGGAAATAGCTACAATGAAACATCAGATTCAAAATCAGAGTAAAATCACACATTACACACTTATTCTGAAAGTGTTTTTGGCTAGATCACAAACAGTCATAAAGAGAGAGGGTGGTGCCAAAATTGCATTTTTAAGGGTGATATTTTGTTGCAGTTGTTAATGTGCAAGCTTCTTTAATGTCCTGAAAAGGGGACTACAGTGATCCTGACCGGGACTTTGGAAAAACTGAAGGAGAGACAGCATATAAATAATCTAATCCATGTTTTACATTAGAATTGGTGAATCTGGGGGCATAATTGTAAACATTACAGACATGGTTATTATTTCTTCTTAGTTAAATGCCAATAATGTGCTCAATGCCATACGAGTCAAAATCAAACAATGCTTACCTTGAAGAGCTTAATATCTAGAACAGTGGTTCTCAACATTTTACCGGTCACGGCATGCACGGCAGCATGTGTGATCCTACAGGAAGTACCAATCTACCCACCCCCAAGCCATAGCCAGCCTTCCTCCCCTCAATTCTCCTTGACATACTTACTGCTGTTTAGCGACACAGCACTATGTCCCAACACAGTAGCTGAGAACTGCTGATCTAGAACACAGACATAGAAATCAAAACATACTCATAGCCCCAAAAGAAGGAGTCACTTAGAAAATTTTAAAAATATCATTTATTACTTTGATGGGGCTATGTTTTTATTCGATTACACCAACTTGGTGTAATCCAAGTTGGCTTTTGTTATGCCCCTCTCTATCTTTACCCCCCCGCCCCCCATCTCAAGAAATGTATGTTAGGACAAACCGTCTTCTCAGAGAACACAGACACACATGCCACTGGTTCAATCCCAATTGGTTTATAACTATTTCTTCTAGTTTTTAAAAAGTCTGTGTGCTTAAATTCTTTTCAAAAAGGGCAAATTCTCTTTTCTTCTTTGCTCCACCCTTTTATATCTAAATATTATACTGGTGATTTGTTAATGTAATGATTAGCGAGTACCTCCACCAGCTGTATCTGTATCTAAGTGTTAAATTGCTGTCTTGTGGATTATGTTGTTGACCTAACCTTAGCAGTCCCACCTGTGTGTGTTGAAGTTGGAATTTGCAGTGAAATCTCTGTGATTCTAGAAGTGAGTATTCCAATAGCTTCCCAGATCTTGTTATGAAACAAAAGCAAGCCACTTGAATTCAAGTATCGGCAGTAATCTCCATTTTGCTGCAGACTGATCATATCAAAGACCCCTATTAAATGTCTTGTCAGTTAGTTGAGCCTTCTAGTTTGGAAACAGGGATTGTGTGCAATGGATTTAATTCTCTGTTGGGCATTTTCTTCCCATCTTATATGGAATGTATGTAATTAAATGTAAAATTGTAAATATGTAAATGTATCTTTTTGCCGTTTGTGTTGTACAACCCCTAAAACTATGGATTGTGCTTTCTATAGATTTTCAGTGCTCCACAAAGCTGAAATGGTTCTCGCATCTTGTGAATCTAGGGGCTTGCATGTATTCTGCAAAACCCAAAATATTGCTCTGTAACACCTTGTGTCAAACTAAACGTAATAAACATAATTGTGTAACAGAAATTAAATGGCTCAATACATGACTGACACAGCAGAGTGAGTGCATTTCAGAAAATACTGGTACATTTGAAAATAAGATTGATTCTGTATTTTTATGAAGTTTACAGAACATGTGTGTGATATTTCTGAAGTTCTATATTCTGGTCTCATTACCCCTGGTAATGGAAACCAGTGCTGAAAGGACAGTGAAAGAAGACCAACTTTCATAGATGGCATATTCTGTGTATTCTCTATACCTGAGAACACTGAAAAGTAACCTTATGAAAATGCAAAATCTTTCCAAAATGTAGTTGCTCAGGACAGATATATAAATATTTGTGAAAGGCAAGAGGAAAAAAACAAGATTCTCAAAATATTTGTACACAAATTACAACCCAAATTCGCCAAGATACTGTAGATGGATCCTTGCTCCTGCCTAGAGAGCCAATGGAGTGAATACAGTATTCTAAAGGAATGGGACACTGCCTACATAAAGCAGTTTCATAGAATCATAGAAGATCAGGGTTAGAAGGGATCATAGGACGTTATCTAGTACAACTGCCTGCTCAAATGGGATGAACCCCAACTAAATCAACCCAGCCAGGACTTTGTCAAGCCAGGCTTTAAAAACCACTAAGGATGCAGATTCCCCCATCTCCCTAGGTAACACATGCCCATGTTTCACCACTCTCCTAGTAAAAACATTTTCCTAATATTCAACCTAGACCTCCTCCACTGTAATTTGAGACCATTTCCCCTTGTTCTGTCATCTGCCACCACTAAGAATAGCCTAGTTCCATGGTTTTTGGAACCCCGCTTCAGGTAGTTGAAGACTGCTATAAAATCCACGCTCACTTTTCTCTTCTCAGACTAAATCAACCCAAGTTCTCTCAGCCTCTCCTCATAAGTCATGTGCCCCAGCCACGCTAGTCATTTTCATTGCCCTCCACTGGTCTCCCTCCAGTTTGTCCACATGCTTTCTGTAGTGGGGCCCAAAACAAGGCACAATACTCCAGATGTAGCTTTACCAGTGCCAAATAGAGGGTAATAATCACTTCCCTTGATCTGCTGGCAATGTTCCTTCTAATCCAGTCCAATATGCCATTAGCATTCTTGGCAACAAGGACACACCATTGTCCCATAACCAGCTTCATGTCCATTGTAACCCTTGGTCATTTTATACAGACTCGATGCTTAGCCAGTTGGTCTCTAGTCTGTAGTAGTGCATGAGATTCTTCCATCCTAAATTCCAGACTCTGCATTTGTCCTTACTAAACATCGTAAGATTTATTTTGGCCCACTCTTCTAATTTGTCTAGTTTATTCTGTACCCTATATCTATCGTCCGATGTATCAACCATTCCCCCCCTCCCCCCATTTAGTTCATTCATCGAACTTGCTGAGAGAGCAATCTGTCCTATTATTGAGATCATTAATGAAGATGTTGAACAAAACCAGCCCCAGGACTGACACGTGGGCACTGCGCTTGATATTGGCTGCCAACTAGACATCAAGCCATTAATCACTACCCATTGAGCCTGGTGATCCAGTTAGTTTTCCACCTTATAGTCTTTTCATCCAACCCACACATCTTTAATTTGTTGGGAAGAATACTGTGGGAGATCATATGAAAAGCTTTGCTAAAATCAAGGTATATTATGCCCTCTTCTTTCCACACATCCACAGAGCCAGTTATCTCATTATAGAAGTCAGTTGCTCAGGCATGACTTGCCCTTGGTGAATCCGTGCTGACTGTTCCTGATCCCCATAATCTCCTCAGGGCCGGACTAAATGGCCCGGAGGCCCTGGGCTGCCCCTACCATGGAGCCACCATCTCCACCATGGGTCCCCCAGCCTGGGCCTCCCACCACAGGGGCAGGGCCCCCACACCCTCCATCGCTGGGAGGGGCACCCACTCTGGCCAATCTGCCAGAGGTAGTGGATGGTGAATGGCATGGCAACCCTCATAGCCCCCCAGAGCCACAGGAGAGCTGCGCACCGAGCCGGAGCACAGGCACCACCAGCTGGCCACATCTCCCGGGCGGAGCAAGTGGGCTCTGGCCTGCCCTAGCCCCAGGGGCAGATCAGGCCCCCCCCCCCGACTCCAGGATCCGTCCCCCTCCTCCCAACAATGCCAGCAGGGTTGGAGAACTCTCTGCCCTCCTGCCCTGCTGGTGCCAAACAGCGTGGGGGTCTCCAGATTAACATAGAGGCTTTAGGGGCTGGAGCCTGGAGCCCTCTTTCTGGCCAGGGCCTGGGGCTTAAGCCCCTAAAGCCCCTTTGATAATCCAGCCCTGACTCTCCTCCAAGTGCTTCAAAATGGGTTCCTTGAGGCCCCAGCCCATGACTTTTCCAGGGTCTGAGGCTGACTGCTCTTTAGTTCCCTGTATCCTTCTTCTTCCCCTTTTTAAAGATGGGGACTTTACTTGCCTTTTTCCAATCATCCCAGATCTCCACCGATGGCCACACATTTTCAGAGATAATGGCCAATGGCTCTGTAATCACATCAGCCAACTCCCTCAGTGCTCTCAGGTACATTGCATCCAGCCCCATGGACTTATGCAGGTCCAGTTTTTCTAAATAGTCCTGAACCTGTTCTTCACCACTGAGAGCTGCTCACCTCCTCCCCATACTGTGCTACCCAGTGCAGTTGTCTGCAGGACGGGAGTGTAAAACAGATGAGTGCCACTTCACAGACAGAAATGTAGGAAGAATTGAAACCCAGATGTTAAATTTTCCCCTATGAAGGTTTGTTAACTCCTTGTTTTGAGTTTTGTAGCCTTCAAAGGAGGCATCACATAAGGTCCCTGAAAACTGACCAGTCACTCATAGTCCTTTCCCCTCAGTAAAGTATATTTTAACTGCATGGGGCTAAAATAATTATTTTCTAAAGCAATCAGATACTTTATGTACAAATACACCAGCAGCTATGACTGTTTCCAACATGAAAGTGTTCTTCTGTCATACCTGAGCAAAGCTACTTCACTCGATCCAAAGTTTTAAAAAAGGATTTTTGAAATGAAGCCAATCTGCATACATGTAAAGAAAAGCTCATGAATAAATTGTTTGTCTAGTTCCCAGGAAAAAAATTAACTAACATGGAAGAGAATGGTTGTGATGAGGCATAAACCATTGAAAAAGAGATGAATCCTATTTCTTTAACAGCTTCCAGAAACTTCCTCTGCAAACTCTTGAGCCAGATCTTATAAAACTGAAACAGAAAACAAGAAACACACAGAGTCTCTTTTACTGGCAGACAACTTAACAGTAGCAGCATGACAGAGATGCTTTGCATGCTGGTTTCTGAGACAAAAAGCACAGAAATGTAGTTTTGGATTCTGACACAGACTAACCAAATAAGATAATTTAAGTCAGGGCTTGTAGAAGAAATTTAACTGAGATGATCATGTGTCTCTGAAAATCAGGATTGTCCTTGGTCTCTGTTCTACAAAAATCAGTGTTTTGCCCTGTTTTTTCTAAATTCCTGTAAACCGACCACATGGAGAAAATGCACTGCCAGGCATCTCAGTAGTGATGTTGACTGGGGCTGGCCCAGTGTGTACGTGACTGACAAGGTTGCTAATCAACTCCCGTCCCTTTTTCATCAGACCTTATTAATTATTCTTATTAGTATTAGAAGTACTACTTTATCATGTAGGGGCTCTGGTCATGTACCGGACCCATTGTACTAGGGGCTCTACAAACACAGACCAAAAACTGATTAGAATCTGAAGAAAAGACTATTTAAGTATAAAACATGATATAACAGAAGGAGATAGCTGGACAGATGAGATACAAGCAATCAATGGTGCTGAGTCTGCATCCATGCTTCTCCTCACCTCCCCTTCAACAGAAATGAGCTTTGCATTAGGTCAGGAAACAGTAGGGCAACAGGAAGTCTGATCTGTTGTGGCAGATAGGCAATAAAGGCCACATGTTTTCCTTTGTAGGTCTTCTTTAAATAACATTTAAAATAGCATTTAAAGAACATTTAAAAGAAACATACATTGGTGTGAGAGAAGTTGCCAATATTTTGGAAAATTTAACCCATAGTAAAAACAATAAAAGTCCTGTGGCACTTAAAGACTAACAAATTTCTTCGGGCATAAGCTTTCCTGGGTCACAATCCAGTTCATCAGATTATCTGATGAAGTAGTTTGCAGCCAGGGCCGGATTATCAAAGTTTAAGCCCCAGGCCCCAGCAAAATGAGGGCCCCAGACTCCAGCCCCTAAAACCTCTTTGATAATCTGGAGCGACCCCACTCAGCGCTGGCAGGGCAGGAGCGCAAAGAGAACTCCTGCCCAGCCAGTGCTGTGCAGAGTGGGCCAGGGGGAGGGAGGCGGGCTCTGCACTCCGCCCCAGGCCGGCTAATCTGCTCCACCCGGGGGCAGGCCCGCTGGTGCGGCCTGTGGCTGCACTCCTCCAGCCCAGCGCACAGCTCTCCAGGGCCTGTGGCCCTGGCGGCTGCAGGGGTCTGTTGCCGTGCCACGCGTCATCCACCCCTCTGGCAGACTGACCGGAGTGGGGCCAGGGCACGAATGCCTTGGCACCCGAGGTCCCCCAACAGCGATGGGGGGGAGGGGCAGGCTGGGGCCCCACAGTGGTGGTGGGAGACCCCATGGGGGGGCCCCATGATGGGGGGCAGCCTGGGGCTTCTGGGCCAGTTAATCCAGCCCTGGTTGCAGCCCACAAAAGCTTATGCCAGAAGAAATTTGTTAGTCTTTAAGGTGCCACAGGACTTTCGTTGTTTTTACTATATACAGACTAACACAGCTACCCTTCTGGAACTTAACCCCTAATGGTTTTCATCCATTGTTCCTCAACCAAGATTTTAAGTTTCACCCTAGTTCTGGCAAAATATAAAATAAAATAAGGAGAGGGAGAGGGAGAGAGATTCTGCTTTGTCTACAACTGTTGCAAGGGTCCCTGTTTTGCATCCTTTATTTACAGCTCATTAATACTACTGAGAATATCTACCTTGTGAAACAGTCTGTATACTCACAATGGAAAATGACTAGAAATCAAATATTGTACAGTAAATAACTATGGTAACTAATCTTCCAGAAGGTTCTGCTGCTACACATACCACTCCTGACATTGACTGATGAGCATTATACCATGTAAATTGAAGATGACAAGCTACAATGCCAAAAAGAATCCTAGAACCATTAATTCACATACACTTACACCTGCCAGAGCATCAATTAAATGGCAGAAATGACTACATAAAATAATCAGAGGCAATATCAATTTATCATAGAGCTATTCTATTTTTAAACAAAGGGTTGCTCATTTGGTGTTCTCCCACCCCTTTAGTTGGTGAAGAAGCCCTCGAGATCTTGACGGAAAAAAACTGTTCCTGGACTGAAGCAACCCATCTTTTTACTAAGGAAAATCTCACATCCTTACAAATGTTCTTGAGATTTTTCAGGCTACCCTAACCAGCCACTGCTGCCAGGGGCTCTTGAAGACTTGCATTAAATCCTGATTTGGATGCTAGACAGATTTTCTGAAAGCAGAACTCCTGGAGAGTAGGTGAGATGGGAAATTCTCCTTTTGTCTTGGATGAGGAGAAAAAACACGGAGGCTCATGACTAACCAAGTCATTTAGGAAAGGCAACAGAATTGCTTTAATTAAACAGACCGATTAAGGTAGATTCTAAATGATATGCCTGAGAAGGGATAAAAAGAGATAGAAGGATCAGATTGTGCCAGGAAACTGAACTGTGAACAGTTTCTTTTCTTTGATTTAGTTCTAGGTTCAGTAAAAGTGTATGGGGACTATATCTCATGACTCTGCACAGTGCTACACTTTATTTTTAGGTCACTCAAGCTGTGAATAAAGCAAGAAATCCTGGAGAGGGCTTTATTTGTATTTTTCAAACTAGACTTCCTAGTAAAATATTTCTGTCTAACTATTCTGATCTAAGCTTTCCATAGGCCTCTATATTTTGGTCTGCTAATTTTATTACAGGAAATAATATTAATTATTAAAATAATATTAATTATTAAAATAATATTATATATATATAATTATATTAATGATATTATATATAAAAATATATAACACAATATAATATTTTATATATATTGTGTTATATATATTGTGTTATATATAATATCATTAATATAATTATTCATATTAATTATGGATATATGGATATATAATAATATATAGCAACTACCGTAAGTAGCATTTAAGGGAAAGAGAAGGGGGATATGATGAAACCTAGACAAAATACTGAGTTAAAATTACCAGCTAAGCAGGTCCTATGTGATAAAGAAAGAGCATCTGGGCCCCTAATCTGACCAAGCTTGGTGCACTTTAAATATTGTAGCACAGACTTAAATGGGGGAAAGGGAGGCAGCTGGGTAGGCTGACTAACGAGCTGGAAGGAGCTGTGTGGGTCAATAGTCTGAGTAGTAGAAAGGCTAGAGAGAAAGTTGAGCATCCTTTTGCTTTTGGGCAAAGACCCCAGTACTTGGTTGGACTGTTGTAAACAGTGCTTTTTTTCTGCCGGAACGCACCGGAACGGCGTTCCGGCACCTTTTTTTCCCCGCCGGTGCTCCCTCCCAGCTGTGCAGGCTGGGCCGGGCTGGGGAGATTTAAATCTCCCGCCCTGAGCATGCGCAGTTACAGCGTGCTCAGGGCGGGAGCGGACTGGCCGGCAAGCAGCTCTGCCGGCCGTCCCTGCAGTTCCCAGCCTCCGGCCAGGTAAGGGGGCTGGAGGGAGGCCTGGAGAGGGGTGGGGGGACAAGGAGACGGGCCGGGTTGTGGGGTGGGGACAAGGAGACGGGCCGGGT
>ML685772.1:1412942-1495845 GCA_007922175.1 Pelusios castaneus
TTCCCTGCCTTCCTTTCTCTTCTTTCTTCCTTTCCTTTTTTTTCTTTTTCTCTTCTTTGTCTTCCTTCCTTCCTGCTCTTTCTGTCTTTGCTTCCTTCCTTTCTTTCTTTTTTTCTTTGTCTCCTCCTTCCTTCTCTTTTTTCTTTCTCTCCCTTCTTTTTTAAAACTTTTTAAAAATTAATTTTAAATAAAAACCTTTCTTAAAACTAGATTTCAATTCCAAATTCATTCCAATTAAATTAA
The DNA here is from genome assembly GCA_007922175.1 of Pelusios castaneus. Taxonomy (NCBI): domain Eukaryota; kingdom Metazoa; phylum Chordata; order Testudines; family Pelomedusidae; genus Pelusios; species Pelusios castaneus. The sequence continues at coordinate 1,413,186 of ML685772.1, forward strand.
TTAAACACTAACTAATTAATTCTATTTACAGTCACTTTATCTTCAATTAATGCCTATAATTTCTCTCTTGAGTTTTCCCCAAAAATTTATTCTGAAAAAGTTTTTCACACGGCTTGAAAATTTTGCACACAAGCCACCAAACCTAGAGGGAACATTGGCTACTAGTTGCGTACACAACAGCAGGCCAGCAGGCTAACATCGGTCAGTCCCACACTCTGGGCCTGGCCGGAGCCCACAGCACCAACAAAAAGTGTGTGGATGCGTTACTGCCTGCCACCCAGTACCCAGAAACACAGGCCAGCAGCAGACGTGATAGCTACGCATTCACGTTTTTTTCTAATTATAATACGGCCCCCCAACAGTCTGAGGGACCGTGAACTGGCCCCCTATTTAAAAAGTGTGAGGACCCCTGCTGTAAGACCTCACAGGTTGTCTTTCAGTATATTAGCGGCCTGCATAGTTAATAAAACTTAACAGTTTTTACCTTGTATTTTTATTTCTTTGATATATTCAAAAATTTACTGTTTACTGCACTATTTTCAGTGTTATTTCTTTATGACACGACGGACATCAATAGGAGTTCCGGTACCTTTTTTTTTAGAAAAAAAGCACTGGTTGTAAATAGATGACGGTGGGTAGCATATGCTCAATAAAGTGTATGGGTTAAGTACAGGAGTGGTTGTGGATGTAGTTTGTGCAGGTGAGGGCCTGAAAAGCAAGGGATGCTGAGCTTTGACTATTACAGTGATATAACACTTTTCTTCACATCTCTGACTAGCATAAAGTTCTACTGAGGTTTTTTCTTACTTTTTTTCATAATTTTCTGGTTTAATTCATTGTCTTCTATGAAATTCTCCCATTGATTTTAATTTTACAAATGTAGCTAGCTTTTCTCTTAAGAATAATAACACCAATAATAATTAAAAGGTGGGGAGAACTTTGAAGTTAATTTTGTCAGCTTCATCTAAAAGTATAATTACTATGGATGGGTGAAAATCAGGTGGGACAGAAATCTAAAGGAGTGTCAGGTTTGGAAAGGAAGAAGCTGGAACTGTCTGTTATAGAATTCTAAAATAAAAGCAGGAGCAATAAGTCATGATAACATCAGAAAGAAAACTGGTCTTGTGTTTCAGACATTGGTTTGGGCTTGGGAGACATGATGTTAATGTAGTACAATAATGGATAATAAACAACCTAAATAACAAAAGCAAGAAGACTGAAGAATAACTTCTTTCTCCATATGTTAATATGCTAGAGTAAAGTTGTGAGAAAACTTTTATGCCTCAGTTTTTCCCAAACTTCAACCTGCAGATCAGCAGAGGCAGCATGAATCAGTTGCATCTACTCTTTTTCCAATTTCAACAGTCTCTGTTGCCCCAAATAGCAATGATGGATGAGGAAAAATGAGAATATTTAATAGTATATAAGTTCATGATCTGGGCAAAAGTGGGAGTGGTAATGTCAGTAAATAGTACAAGTGTATCTTGCTGTGTATGAAATCTAAATAAAATTATCCAAATCAGAGATAGCCATACCTATGGATGTAATTATAGCTGTATTGTGTGTGGATGATAAATTGTTTTTGGAGCCACTGTTCCATATACCCATAAGGTTCAGTCTGATAATATACATTTTATTTTACATAGCTGTCTGTATGTATGAAAATACTATCTTTTTAGGACTCTTGTTTATACAGGACCAGAGTGACTGTGAGAGGTCCTTGTGAGGGAGTATGGAAATGGATAGAGAGAACATGCAAGAAGCCACCTCCCACTCTTAGGGCTCTTGAGTGCCCATGTAAGAGTCCATCACTCTTGGAAGCCCAACTGAGAGCTCAAGTAAGTGCAGCAATTTCTTCAATGTACTCTCAGTCATGAGGCAGACAATGACCTAAAGAGGTCAGGCCATAGCCCTGTCCACGTCCACTGGATCTGAGCAGGCTACACCATCCCGCTGTTGTCTGCTTGGTGCATAGGGATCTACAAGGTGCACTCCTTCTCTGAACCCTTCCAGAAGGCAGTGTGGCTCTACACCCTACTCAGGCAAGCAGATAACTGCTACATTTTAGCATGTGTAAAATTATTGGGAAAACAAAACACGTGCCAGTCTGCCCTGGAAGATGTACTGGATGGCTTCCAGCTAACACCTTATTTTCCATACTAACTGTAGCCTGTGAGGACTCCTTTCAATTCTAATCTCTTTTATTACAACCTCATTTCAACTCTGTCTCTCTCTTTTTTTTTTAATTCTCAGTTTTCTTTTAGTTTTGCATGTCTCTTATTCCCTTCCCTCTCCCCCCACCCTTAGAACAGTCTATGCTTTGTTCTGTAGCCGCATGCGGTTCAGATTGAGAATCCTATCATTACACTGCTGCCAGAGATCATTGTCAGTCTCCAGAAGGAGGAATGGCTCCTGATTACTCTTGAAATCAGTACCTTGCACACAGGCTGGCATAGCTGTGACACTTGCAGTGCTCCTGAGGGCATCCCTCTTTCCCACACAGGCCGCAAGCTCTATCTTGGTTGGTGTAATCTGGGCTTTGTCCCACTGTAGATGAGGCAATATGTGACTGTTGAAGTAAGGTTTTAATTTGCTTTTTGGCTGCAATCTGTCACTAAATATGGTGCAGTTTCAATGATGATTAGTTTCATGTTATTTCCAAGTCACTGATATTTATTAGGGGATAAGATTTTATTTTTAAGTAAAGTCTTTTTCCAAACAATGTAGGCATACTAACAATATAATGGGGACATAATTACTTTTTAGGGAAATATGTTTGTTATACAAATCACTTCTCTAGATTATTCAAATTAGGCATCTACACTATAAAAGCCTTTTAAGCAAATAGTAAATAAAAGCTATTACTTTTTTATATAACTAAAACTCGCATGTAGTAAATGGTGTAATATAATGAAAGTCTAATCTGTTAAATGAGCCAACCTGCTAAGTGACTAAATATGTTAGGTATTCATATATTCCAAGGCACATAACTTCATGATTATATTGTTAAAGTTGAGAATATATTGCCCTTTAAATCAAGGCTAATAGAATGTTTGTTAAAGTTGAACTTTAAATTTCCTGAAAGTCTAGCATCATATTACCATTCCTATGCCAACTTTAAGTCTGCCCCGACATCCCTATCCACCTTCCACCAGTAGGACACCATACTACACCTACATTTCCAATGTGGCCAGAGATGCTAGAGGGTGGTGGTGTTTTTTTTATAAAAAATTTGTCCTACTTTCCTTAGGTGATGGTTGCATGTTATAATAACATAGCCATACGGCACAAAAATTATCCCTATAAATACTAGTTAGTAATTGCTGTTTTTAACACACTTAACACATATTCATATTTTCCTATCACTCTTTCCTGTCAGTAAAAACCCATGTTTTGCCTAATTGCATGTGCTCTACTAAACAGCTGTTGAAAACGCTACATTCTTTTAAGAAAGTGCTCTGTGAAAAACTGTGGTATGCAAATGAGCGTGCTAGTCCTGCACTCATTCAAGTAAATGAAAAAAATTCCCATACTAATGGGAGCACAAGCTGGATCTAAGTAAAACCTAAGAATTTTAACATTAACATATACAACTTTGTAGGTATATTGGATTGTCCATCAAAACCAGTAGTACTTCTGGTTCCAGGGTGAAAGCTGATGGAGAGTCTTTCTATGTAGCAAAAAAGGTCTTTTAAGTTTGCATTTTCTATTTCATATCCTGTAAATACAAAACATAGAAATACAAGGCATATTAGTTATCATTCAGAATTACCATCTGCAAATATATTTGATGATTGAAATAGATAAAAACTGATTATATGAAGTTAAATTATACATATTGACTTATACTCAGAAGAATAATTGTTTCATAGAATCATAGGGCTGGAAGGAACCTCATGAGGTCATCTAGTCCAACCCCCTGCTAAAAGCAGGACCACTCCCACTAAATCATCCCAGCCAGGGTTTTGTCTAACCAAACCTTAAATATCTCCAAAGACGGAGATTCCACCACCTCCCTAGGTAACCCATTCCAATCCTTTACCACCATCCTAGTGAGAAGCTTTTCCTAATATCCAACCTCGATCTCCCCAGCTGTAACTTGAAACCATTGCTCCTTGTTCTGTACTCTGTTACCATCGAGAACAGTCTAGCTCCCACCTCTTTGGAGTACCCCTTCAAGTAGTTGAAGGTTGCTATCAAATCCCCCCTCAGTCTTCTCTTCTGCAGACTAAATAAGCCTACTTCTTTCAGTCTCTCCTCATAAGTCATGTGCCCCAGCACCCTAATCATTTTCGTTGCCCTCCGCTGGACTCTTTCTAATTTGTCCACGTCCTTTCTGTAGTGGGGAGCCCAAAACTGGACACAGTGTTCCAGATGCAGCCTCACCAGTGCCGAATAGAGGGGAATAATCACATCCCTCAATCTGCTGGCAAGACTCCCACTGATGCAGCCCAATATGCCATTGACGTTTTTGGCAACAAGAGCACACTGTTGGCTCATATCCAGCTTCCCGTCCACCATAACCTCCAGGTCCTTTTCTACAGTGCTGCTACTTAGCCGATCGGTTCCCAGCCTGTAGCAGTGCATGGGATTTTTCCATCCTAAGTGCAGGACTTTGCACTTGTTCTTGTTGAACCGTATGAGGTTTCTTTTGGCCCAGTGTTCCAATTTGTCTAAGTCTCCCTGAATCCTGTCCCTGCCCTCCAGCGTGTCTACCATTCCCCTCAGCTTGGTGTCATCCACGAACTTACTAAGCATGCAATCTATCCCATCATCGAGATCATTAATGAAGATATTCAACAGAACCGGCCCCAGGACCGACCCCTGGGGCACTCCACTCATTACTGGTTGCCAAGTAGACATCGAGCCATTGATTCCTACCCACTGAGCCTGTTGATAGCCAGTTTTCTATCCACCTTACGGTCCACTCATCCAACCCATACTTCCTTAACTTGCCAATGACAATGCTGTGGGAAACTGTATCAAAAGCCTTGCCAAAGTCAAGGTATACCACTTCAAATGGCTCTTCCCGTTCATATCTTCATATCAGCTTCAAAAGTAACAAACAGATCTCTGTATTTTGTCTATGATCATGTCTATTATATTTGTGTTTGAAACTGCTGTCTGTGATCAGGCTTCTAGTCTGGTGGTAAGTTTCCTTTCAAGAATTTCCTGTTATGAAGAATCACCCGAACTGAAGGAAAGAAGACAACAACATTAGTTAATTTAATTTCATCTGTGGATCCTTTGTTAATGCCAATGAATCTTATTTTTTAACATTTATGTAATGGTAGTACTCTAAGACTCAGATCAGGGTCAGGGCCTTGTTGTGCTAAGCACTATATAAATGTAGAGCTAGATCTCTTCCTTGTCCCTGGTTAGTCAGTTAAAGAAATTCAGACCTGTTGACTAGTTTTGAAAACTTCATATGTGATTTTTCAATTTCTGGTACCCACAGTTAAAAAATCTACACACACCTGTGTCTACACTTACTAAAGTTAGTTTGAATTAGTTAATTTGAACTAACTAATTCAAACTAATTTTAGTTAGTTCAAATTAACTTAATTCGAACTAGCAAAATTTAGTTTGAACTAAGCAAGTGCCATGAATGGCACTTGCTTAGTTTGAATTAGCAAATTGCATTGAATTCAATGGGCCGGTTAGTTCAAACTAAGCAATTAGTTCGAACTAACATGGCAACATTGGTTAATTCAAACTAACTAGTTCCAACTAACCCTTAGTTCGAATAGCATATTCAAATTTATTAGTTCGAATTAAGGAAGCCCTTAATTTGAACTAATGGAAGCCTAGTGTAGCCAAGGCTTAAGTTAGTTTGAATTAAGCTTCCTTAATTCGAACTAACTTGCCAGTGTAGACATAGCCTAAGAACCTTAGGAAACAAATGTGGTTCCCAAATAAAGTCATCAGGGATGAAACATCACTACAAAACTGTATGAGTCTTTACATGGCTAAGCATCAGTTAAACCCCTGTGTAGAAGCATTTTTTTCCTCAGCTAAGAGAGCTGTTACTACAATTGGCAAAATTCCAAAGGCAGAAAAATCCACAGTTGAAGTCATAAAAGGACAATTTAACCCTAGTTCATGTTCCTGACTAGTTTGGATTTTGGTTTTGCACACCATAATCTAGTAGTTTTAATCAATGCACATTGCTATTCTTAGGTTCCGCCAGAGGCGTCGTTGCCGTCGGGCTGGCAGGGCGTCGGCCCCGGGTAGAATAGCCTGAGCCCTGGATCTATTTTCCCCAGCAGGCAGAGGTTAAAGTAAGGGGGAACAGTTCCGAGGCTCCCAATTTTTAGGCGCCAGCGTTCCAGGGCCCCTAAAAATAGAAAACCCAGGCGGAACGCTGCGTTCCGCCCAGGGGCCCTAGCAAAGCCACAGACTCCTGCTGCGGCCAGGCTGGGGAGATTCAAATCTCCCGCCCTGAGCATGCTCAGACAGAGCGTGCTCAGGGCGGGAGCGGCCTGGCCCAGAAGCGGCTCTGCCGGCCGTCCCTGCAGCTCCGACCCTCCGTCCAGGTAAGGGGGCTGGGAGGAGGAGGAGGAGGAGGAGGCGGTGGGCAGTGGGGCCGGGAAAGGGACAGAGGAGCCGGGAAAGGAGCACGGGGGAGGGGGACAGAGAAGCCGGGAAAGGAGCACGGGGGAGAGGGACAGAGGAGCCGGGAAAGGGGCCCCAGGCCTGATCTGGCCATGCTGCCTGCCTGTGATGGCGGCGGCAGAGGGGCAGGATCAGGCCCAAGGGACCGGCATGCGGCGGCGGGAGCAGAGGGGCAGAATCAGGCCCGAGGGGCCGGTGTGAAGCGGGGCAGAATCAGGCCCGAGGGGCCGGCGTGCAGCGGCAGAGGGGCAGAATCAGGCCCGAGGGGCCGGCATGCAGCAGCAGAGGGGCAGGATCAGGCCCGCCGGCGTGCAGCGGCGAGGGGCAGGATCAGGCCCGAGGGGCCGGCGTGCGGCGGTGGCGGGAGCAGAGCATGGCGGCCGGCAGCATGGCCTGATCCGGCTCCTCTGCTGGCTGTCCTGCTCCGCCGCCGCAGGCCGGTCCCGGGCCTTTGTATCGGGGTTAAGGTAAGGGGGGAATGCGGAGACCGGGGGTGGGAATGGAGGGGTCCAGACTCGCGAGTCCATCGAGCAAGGGGTCAGGATGGGGGGCTGGGGAGGGATGGATGGAGTTAGAGGCCTGGGGAGAGGCGAAGGGGGCATGGGGACAAGGAGACTTGGTGGGGGCTGGGTCGTGGTGGGGGGACTGGGTGGGGGTGGGGGCTGGGGGTGTGGCCTAGCTTGGGGGCGGAAGCTAGCAGGGAGTGGGCTGGGGGGTCACAGCCCTGGATCTTTTTTCTATCCAGCAATGCCCCTGGGTTCCGCCATGACCCTAATTCTTCTAGAAGTTTTTGGTCTTATTCAGCTCAAGGTTCAGCTTCTTTTTCTTTCTAAGGAGACTTGGTCTCTCATATACGTTCTCATTTTTTACAGGAGAAAATACCTTCTCGTCATGCAAAAAGAATTGGAAACAAAATTTTTCCCCTTTCAGGGGGTAGTCCGCGGTCTCTCTTTATACCAGTAGTAAATTGCATGTGTAGCTTTTTCAGGCTGGTTAATAGGGCCAACCCTAAGGGCACTCAAAACAAGCTCCTGTCAAGGTAGAAGGGGCACTCACAGATGCAAGTTTGCTGTAGGCTCATTTGTCACCTTCAAAAAGATACTACTTACTTCTGTTCCTTTAAATTTCAGACAGCTGTTGTCCTCTGGCACTTGCCTAAATATTTACATTTTGAATTGCTCGCATTCAAGCCTCTAGCTTCCTGTGCTTGCATGTCAATTATGCTATTAATATTTCTGCCTGCCAACATGACAAAGTAAAGATGTGCTTGTCTTAGCATCCTTTCTTAGAAATTAAATTAAAAACCAAAGCTCATATTTTGTTGATGAAACTTGCTAAAAATCTCCTATATTTGACTCTATATGGGGCATTAATCTGTTTTAGGGCAACGGAAGGAAAAGATGGCACAGCTTTAGTTATAATAAAAACCACAATTTTATTTGGGGAGTTGTAAAGCATTAAGAACATTTCTCTTAAAGGCTCTTTTTTTCTTATGACAAAGAACAATGTTATAACAAAAGCTTTTCCTTTTCTACCGGGATTCACGGTTAGCTGACATTTTATCAGCTTCCTCAAAAAATTAAATCCAAAATTGCAGATCTAGCTTTCAGATCCAATTTTAAAGGTTAAGATACATTCCAGCTATTTGAATCTACAATAGCTGTCATTCAGAAAAAAAAATAGCATTCTAGTGTGACACACTGCACCTCCATATACACGATTATGGTGTGGTTCTGTGTTATTTGTGTTAATCCTTATGGTTTAATTGTGTTCTTTGATGCAAAATATGTCATGTGATATGTTTTTGGAGTGCTCGTGGCATACTGAACATTATTGTTGTAGCGATGGGGTTGTCATATGTAGTTATGAGGCTTCGTTATGTAATGTTCCCAAAAGTGTGTTTCATAGCGTGAAGCAGTTTCAGGCAAAACCCTTCAAGAGCAGAGAAGCAGTTTACGCCTCACTAAGGCAAGCATAAAATAAACTAGCTCTTCTAGGAACAATGGACTAGACTAAGCATCGATAAGGGAATATTCACTGACTCAAGTATGGAGGGATCCCTTACAAGTACACTATTTGTATCCTGATCCTGAAAGGGGAGGCAGAGGTGGCAGTGAGGATTTAGAGGCAGCCAAAGGAACATATTAAAAAAGGAGAAACAGCATTCTGCAGTCCTCTTTCTTCCACCTCCATCTACAAACACCAACAAGCAACTGAAACGGTGATCCAGGGGAGAGCCTGGCTCAGCCAAAGGTGAGAATCGTCTAAGACTGTAAGGTTGCTGGAAGTGGCAAGCTTAGTTAAAATGTGATTTGCCTTTTATTTACTTTAGATCAAATCTCATGTGCTTTCCCTTTACTTATAATCACTTGTTTTTTCTCTACTTAATAAATATGTTTTTGTTTTACCTAAGTCGGTGCCTATGGTTTGAGGTGTGTTAAGATTCCATTTGAAGTAACAAGGCAGGTGCATATCAGTTTCTTGATCTTGCAGTGTACAGTAGGCAGCGCTTAACATTGTAAACTGGCAGTTCCTAGTGCTGCATCTGGGACTAGGGGTGTTGGAGTTATGCCATTGCATAATCCCATGAGTGGCTGGGTAGGTGCTGCAGTTTTCTTATTGTATCATTTGGGGTACATTCTGCCTCTCTGTGGGGACTATTTTGTATTTTCATTTTATCTCTGATGGATAGATGCCAATGTACTGAACTGAAAATTATATTTCCATTTGTTTAGGAGTGGGTTTAGGACATTGATTACAGAAAGTGTTGAGCCTCTGCCAACCAGTATCTGTGAGTGTTTCAGCTTTAAATTTTTCCTTTCATTTTAACTGAGAATTGTAGTCATATTTACAAACATATACATGCCACATGGATAATAAAACAGTGGGGGAAAAAAGAGGTAAAACCCCACAGAGATCACTCACTGAGTTAGAAGCAATTTGCTTGCTGTAGTGAGCAAGTGTACTTATATTTACAAATATGCACATGTCAGGTGGATAATAAAAGAGAGGTAAAACCCCACTGAGATTAAAAATAACTCATGGAAAAAGAAAAACAGAATGGAGGAAAAAAGAAGTAAAAAGAAATGGATGTTTGGATTATGCTTCCTTGCAATTAGGGTAATTCATATATTTCTTTCCTATATATTTCCAATAATTCCTCCCTTACCTCCTGAAACATTTAACTGGTGCATCAGCCTCTCAAAAAAGACTATTACTTTATGTACTGAAACAAATCTTTAATGTTGGTGGGTCTGGATTTCATTATTTCCATAGTTTGACAAACCTTTTAAAACATTATGGGCCAAATTCACAGCTCCTGTAAAACAATTCAGCTCCACTAAGGTCAAGAGAGTTCTGCCATTTTACTCTGCTGATGAGTACTGTGGGTATGATAGCACTATCTGCGATTCACTTCAGTTGTGATGTGTTCTGAATTTCAGTGAAATCAGCTACAGCACGTGTTGGCAACCTTTGCTGACCCCCGTGCCAGCCCCTCCTTCCTGACCCTCAGTAGGTGCTGGTGGCCACCTCTGCCAAAAAAAAAGCAGCAGCCATCTGAAAATTCAGCCATGGCCACGCGTGGAGGGGTGCTACCCAGACATGCCACTGAAAGGAAGAAGCTCCCTGGAGTGGCTTTTCTTCACGGCGTGCCTGGGGACAAGGGTCCACCAGGGATTCCACAGAAAGAAACTGCTGGAGTGGCTCCTCTCAAGGGTCCCGAGGCATGCAGTGGAAAGAAGCTACCCAGAGTGGCTTTTGGTGGCAGAAGTGGCAATTTTTGTGGTGCCAGAGAGGGTGCCATGTGCCACTTTGAATGGGCTCGTGTGCCACTGTTGGCACATGTGCCAGGGGTTGACTACCCTTGAGTTAGAGTATTAGGGCAGTATTAGAGTATTGGAATTCTTATGTTTGCTCATGCTAGCATCCCTCTTATAGTCACACTTGCAAGAGTAAGGATCTTATCGTTGGACCCTTAGTTTTCCGGACTGAGGAATTACTGTTGCTACTGGTATTTCCATTATCTGCACCATTTTGTGCTAAATTTTATGCTAAAAATTGGCAGGTAGATACACAGCACATGCCCAATATCAGAAACATCTGCTCAATGCCTCTGTAGTAGATCATCCTCAGAAAGGATATGTTTTAACATTCTACCTGGAGTCCAGTGTGTTATTTTGAACTAAACTCTTTCTAGCTACACTTTGAGGTTTTTGCAGAAATCGTTCATACTATTTGCTAATGAAAGTTATATTTACAGCACTTTCATATTTAAATCTCCTTATTAATCATATTGTTGAATATATTCTTTACAAACTAACTTACGTGTTTCCGAAAGCGAGTTCCCTAAGCACTTTTGTAAAGTTCTATCTGTGATGACACAGCAAATTCTGAAATATGATGGGAGTGCATATATATAAGTTGTTCACCTTGCATGTTTGATCTAAAGAGATTATTAGATTGTGAATCCCTTGGTCCCAAAGGTGAGCTCATTCTAAGTAAACTAGAAAGCCTCTATTAGGGAGACTTCTGGAGACATCAAACAACTCAGGAATCACTGACAGTGCAATTCTAATTGAGTTGAATTTCCAGTGAGCAGGAGCCTGAGGCTTCCTTTGAATCTTTGGGGTCTGGGGACAGAACTGCTGCCCATTTTTTATGAAGAAAGTATTTCTCCATCAATGGAAGAAACCCAGGAACCTACAAGAAGATCTTCAAAAAGATTATTTCTCCAAAGCTCTTGTGGAGATGGGGGATTTAATATCTCATAAGGATTGCTTAATAATAATCAAGGATTCATATTTTTCAGAATGTTGTCACTGATTATGCTTTAGAGTGTTTCTTTTCTTTTCTTTTCTTTTCTTTTCTTAGAGATGTTTACTGGGTTGAAAAATTGTGTAAGAAAGACACTAGAATATATACTAGAGTAACACTAGATATTTCTTCTGCTTTATTTCGCATACACTAGCTCACACAATTGTTGGCTATGAATTATAATATCTATTCTGCTACAATATATTTCCCACTGCCCCTTCCCCTGCTGTTAAAATGGAGGGTTTAATGATAGCTTGTTTTAATTATGTTATTCCACCCCTGCTGTTAATGAAGTTGAATGGAGACTTAGCCACTTTGGTGTCTTGCGACATATAGCATATTGCTCATACAGGGACTGATTATGCTGGTATTTTGTCACTGTACCATATCAAATAGGTGCACTCAGAGGACATGATTTTCACAGGATTAATATTGTTATTCCTAAAATCCTGATTATGTCTGCAGTGTGATGAAAAGTTCAGGGAATAAAGGCTGACTGAGAGGAACGGTCATAAATGTATTATTTAATGGGTTTAATCACTTGCTTTGGGGGAAAGACTGATATTACCAGTGGATAGAAACAATAACTCTGGTCCTCAGATGTGGCCAAGGGGGCCTGATCTTATACTCCATTATACCATTTTTAAAGTTAATGGAGCCACACCAGTAGAAAATTGTTGTAATGGAGTGGAGATTCAGGCCCAAGAACACAAACTGCATCTCAGGAGAGGTGATGGTGCAAAAGTAATCTACTCTTACAGATGCCAGAAGGCCCAAGAGATTATTATTGGAGCCAGAGATTGCTGGAGTACAAGGAAGCCTCACCCATTCCTCATATGATGGCTGCAGGTTGGAGGAGTGGCATACACTTAATTACACTGGCTCTCTACTTAATTTCTTAAACTACTGATAAACTGAACTAAGATATTATAAAAAGTTTCCATTCACCTTTCTCAGCAAACTTTCTATAAAATGAAGATGTTACTTATGAGGACACTTGTTGCTTTTGCTGACAGATTTCAACGATAGCTATGAACTCTAATCTTGAAACAAGCTATTCAAAGTTCTCAGTTTTGCTTTTCTCTTCTACCATTTTCATCTGTGAATCTGGCCAACACTAGGATAGCTTCTCACTCTTGATTCCTGAGCCATGTAAATACACAGCCTCCCAGTGAGCTTTCCAATATCTGGCTGACTTTGAATCATTTAGACTCCCAGAAGATGATGCTGTAGAATGGTTGCCTTAACTATTATGTGGTCAGGTCTTACAATTTTGTGAAACTTGGCAGAAAAGAGAATATTTATCTATTTTACAGGACTGTTCTAATGATTAATTAGTCTGCACAGTGATCAGAAAATATAAAACACTAGCTAGTGTTAAGAAAAGTCATTAATTTTCTTTCATTTATCTTTGATAACAATGCTGAGCCTTGTTCCTTGCTCTTTTGAATCTCTGCACATACCTATTGGTTAGGGTTTATTTATAGCTAAATTATCTTTCAAAATCTGCTTTTAGTATAGATAAATTAGCTCCAAAATAACAGAAGCAATTGCTAATTGTTTGCTTGATACACTTTGCTAGTGTATTTAAATCATTTAAAAGTATAGTCTACTAGGGATGTATATAGGGGTCTGATCCAGTCTTTTCCCCTGTTCTCAATTTTCTTTCTTCATTCACAGCTATCTTACCTTCAGGATCTCATAATGAAGTCTGTTAGATCTAATAATAATAAGTCTAATAGGTACTTCTAGTAGTCCCTGTTTATGTAATTCTATTCAGTGGTTCAACATTTTACTTGTTTCTTACACTTCAGATTCTTACGGCAATTTAAGAGATAGTCTTGTGTCTGACTCACAGTTGCTTGGTGCAGTGCATAGGCTTAGGAAATCTCTTACATTGTTACTGTTCAGATGTGTGAAATCATCTGCAAAATAAGGAAAAAGGAACTGAGAAGTGTATGGAAAAGATCAGATTAAGTCAAATGTGTGCATTCAGTCTGAAGACCAAGGGATAGGAATATATTTGAAGTAATGGGAAGAAACCTAAGAAGGAACTTGGAAATTTTCCCAGAAAGAATTCTGTTCAGATTGGCACAGACAGCAACTCCATTAATAACTGAATGATCAGTGTTTGACCCCAAAAATTTACTTTCATTTGTTGTTTAATTTATGTAAATGAAGTTAAATAAACATTGGTCTTATAGCATAAAAGAAATTTAACACTCTTGTAAATAAATATGACGTGCATCCGAAGACACCAACAGCCACAAATGTGAGACAAGTATTCATTGTTTTGATGTTACATGTTATTGGAATCCATCATGAGATGTATTTAAAATGTGATGTACCTCTAAACAATATACTGGTAGGCTATAACATATCCTTGTAAGATGGATACAATTCATTTATTCATTTTAAGTGAATTTAATGTTGATTTGTCAGAACTAGAGATGTTATATTCTGCCCACAAAAAAACGCATTGCACAGGCAACAAAAATGCAAATTTCTCTCACAAATCCCCATCACTTTATCTCACCCAGGATCTACAGAGATCACTTACAGCACTGAGAAAATAAAGGAATGTCTATGCCATTCAGTGATGAGGCTGCCAATAATGGTAACTGGTTTCGGTTTAATCCTCTGTTCACCAGGAACCACCAATTTGGTTTTTAATATATTTGCTCTGTAACATTTTTGTATTTTGTTGATATATAAATTGTTTTAAGTATTAACTACTATATCTTGCTCCTATATCTTATACACACACACACACACACACACACACACACACACACACATTATATACATATACATATATACATTACATATCTATATAGTACATATCCACGCCACTGGGACTTTCTTTTTAAATTGGAATTTATCGTGGACGAATGGGTGAAAAAGCCTTGGAAATACAGTAACAATGAATAAGACTGCAGCTTGAAGGAGTTAACGGGCTGATTTCCATTCTCAAAAGAGCACTTCAAAGACTTTCATCCTTTATGCTGCCAGCGTGCTCTTCCATTTGCTAAGTAAAATCCTCATGCATATTTCTAGATGCAGACTATGCTTCCTGCACACTAGAGGAAAAGGGGTGGCTAACATTCTGCTTAGCTTACAAAACAAAAAAATGCAGTAACTGGAGCAAATGATACATATTTCAAATAAGCAAGGAGCCAAAAGGCCAATAAAATATTTTCAAATATTTAGTTACCATGTATATGCAACTGTGCTTAAACGGTGGTATATATTAAGAGTGGCCTGCCAATGAGGGTGCCATTGTGCTGTGCAAGTATGTAAGCAACAGAAGGACGTGACCCAAAAAGCTATTTACCAAGTGCATAAGGGATTTTTCTTCTGTCTGAAAACAGCTAGTGGCAACTGCATGTGTAGTGAGAGCAAAATTAAGAAAATCTTCAAAGCGTAAGAGCAAATACTACAAAATGAGACTAGAAACTGAGCCTCTTTGCTACACAGCAGTGTAGTGCATTATTACGAGACAGAATATCAGCTCTAACAAACATTTTAATTCAATATTTGAATAATCAACTGTTTCATCTCCAAGCCCCCCAATTTAGCAACGTATCTAAGAAAGTGCCTAATTTCAAGCATGTGAGTGGTCTCAACATTTACGTTCCTTACTGACCTGGGGCCTAAGGCAGCAGTTTGCAGAGTTAAAGGTAAATGTTTGCCAAAAATAATAACTCCACTCCCCTCACACAACACTTAATGTTCTTCTTCCTAGAAAAGTCCTATCTTTAGATGAATCATCTTGTTATGAAAAAGAACACGAAGAACTACTTTATTCTTACTGATACTCATTAAAGTAGTGACACAGTCATGCAAGATGCCAAATCTCTTCAAGTTTCAGCGATGCCTGTCTTGCAAAGATGTTCAGTACCTTACAAGATCTGGCTCTTCTTGGTTACCAGGTGTATTTATTTTTCCATACTTTATGCCAAGAGCCACAGCTTAATAACATAACGAACCTAGTTTCCTTTGAGTGCACAACACAAGGAACTGCCAGATTGTGCCGCCCTTATTATCTCCTTACATAAAACTGGGGTGAGAAGGCCAAAGAAACAGCAGATGTACGTTAAATTCAAACTTTCAATGTGTCCACTTTCAATGGGTGACCAGAGAGTGAAATCAAATTCAGGTTAACCTTCAAAGACTCAGAAAAATAGAAATCATATTAATAGATGGAAATAAATATAGTACAATAAGTCAAGGAGTCAAATATAAAAGCTAAGTAGATTGCTTTGTTTACTGTAATGAAAGAAAAATGAAGAAACCGATTGACTGATAACTTCATTCTACTGAACCATAAGAACAAAAATGTAGGATTTTTTTTCTTTTCTGGGTTCATGAAGTCAAGACTTTTTTTAAATGAACATAATTTTAAAGAGAAACTGTCAAATTTCATAACCCTTGTTTTACTAGATCTTTTTGCAAAGTCCACATTTTTAATTAATTAATGTATTTAGTTTTTGAGTATAAAGAAATACTTTGCTTCCCTTCTCCGATTTCAAATCTGTACATGCCAAAAGCCAAATACTCACAAGCAAGCATAACAGGTCATTGGCATTGTTGGCCCTAAGATGAGGCACTTTGAAATGTAAAAAAAAAACAAAAAAAACCCTCACCTGTCTTTTTCAAAAAAATAAGTTTCCCGCCTGTTCTTTGGCAAGATTGCCTTGAAAGTGTAAACTGATGTAAACCAATTGTGAATGTTGAACATAGGTGCACTCCACTGTGCAGCAGGAGCTGGCAGGGAAAATCTAAAGATTACCACCTCACATGAGAACTTTTGGATCAGTTAAATTTGGAATGTACTCCAAAAAAAATCACAACTCACCCCCCAAAGATCCTGAGGCCAGGCCTTTGCATTATGGGGTCAGTATGGTGGAAAGAATCAGGGGGAGCATGGCACAACATTGCTTTACATCTCAATCTCAGTAAGATAAGTGGCTCTACAATAAAAAAAATACTAAGTTGCCTCTGCATTTAGGAGCCTAACTGTAGGCTTCCATTTTTGAAAATGTTATTCAATGTATTTTGCGTAAAAGAGAAAAGATGTTGAGGTTTCATAATTTTTAGTCATTTTCATCTTGGAACCTTGAAAATGAAATTGGCTTCCTTACTCTATTTTAATAGGGTTGTCGCCATCAGTTGGGCACTTTATTTCTCCAGTAATGGATCTCTGGAAGAGTCAACCTCATCGGATTTGCGTGGGCCTGTGTAAGAGTGTCTGGCTTCAGGAGGAGCTGCTAGAGTCTCATGACTTTTGAAAATCAGTCCACTTATTTAGAAGCCTAATGAATGACCTGGGACCAGGGGCTCAGACACCCTTTAAAACAATAAAAGCTAGGTCACAATGTTTTGCAATATAAATCCTTCAGTAAAACAAATAAAATGATTTTGTTCCAGTGAGATAGCTGCAGCTGAGCAGAAATATGTATAATCGCAAATGAGGAAAATCCCCCTACTTGTTATGAAATCCTAAAATGCAGTATAATGGCACAGTCCTGCAACCCCTATTCCAACCAGTGGAGCAATTCATGTGACAATGAACTCCTTGTGTGAGGCAAGGTTGCAAGATCGGGGCTCTGTTTAAATTACTGTCCTCATTGTAAGAGTAAATGAAAATACTGAAATTTATAAAATGCTACAAATAAGTTTTGATTACCATTTTGGTATAAATATTTTTGTGAAACTGTCATCAGTAGCAGATATTTCCGTTTCAGAACAGAATGTTGTTATTTTCATTAATGGCATGTTTAGAGAAAACTCGCAACCCTAGTTATCCTTATTATTTTGATTTTAAATCTCAGACTTCACAGAAGTATGTCTCTTTTACTGTTACATTGGGTAATGGTTTAATAGCTCAAGCTATTACTTGTAGGAATAGAAATCTTGTAATAGGGACTCTCAGATTAAATTATTTCAAATTCTATTAATATGCAATGATTCATGACCTTCCATTTCATGTATGTCCACCAAAGCTGTGGTAGGTTGTGGAACTTGGTTCGGTAGCAGCAAAGCTAATTTCCATGGACTGACTGAATTTTTTGTAACAGTGGACAGTAGATCACATATAAATGAGTCCTTCTACACCTGTTCAACAGTCTGCCTAATTCATTATGGTTAAAAATTGGATGTTCATGGCCATTTTTTCTTATAATTAAAAATGAATACCCATTTAGCCTGGATTAATTTTGATTTGCAACAAGGTGGTTTATTTATAGCTATCAGAAATGATGCAGGGCTTCACTTCCAAAAGAAAGGGGATTTAAAACAAAAAAGTTAACCAATTTACCTTAATCCTGGAAATATGAATTATGAAAAGGCTCTGGAAGGTTCAATTCATGGAGTCTGTGCACAATTAGTACGTTGGGGAGCCAAGAATATTAGATGAGCAACACCATAATGATAATATAACTGGTCTGTGCTGAACTATTAAAATACTCACTATGCAACCTTTACTCACACTGAAGTCAATAGGGCTACTTATGGAGTAAGGCTATGTCTGCACTTGCAAGTTAGGTCGACTTAAGGAGGCTTAAGTCAACCTAACTTAGTCCCTGTCCACCAGGCTTTCATTAAGTCAACTTAAGAAATTCCTTAAGTCGACTTAATGAAAGGTTAGGTCGACAATAAGAACCGCCGGTTAGGTTGACTAATCCTTAAGTAGACTCCCTAGGTCAACCTAAGCATAGAGTGGATGCTTAAGTCCATTTTATTAGGTTGACCTAAGGGCAGTTAGGTCAACTTACTAAGTCCCCGTTCCAGGAAACCACTTTGTTAAGTCTACCTAATAAGGTCGACTTTAGGTTGACTTAAAGTCGACCTAACTTTTTGTAGTTTAGACATAGCCTAAGAAACTATTCAATGTAAGGTATTGAATGTAAGGAATCATGCAGTAGAGATATTAAGAAAGAACCGTCTTAAATAGTATAAAAGTTTCACACAGTGCATGCACACTGCACTAGAATTTTCCTGGGATGTAGTGGCGATATACACTCCAATCCTTCCAGTCATGAAGGTAGACAGGATTGCAATGAGGCTCCATATAGAGATGTAAGGATCTGCCTGTATGAACCAGTTGCAAGATCCAGGTCTAAGCCATTCACTTACTTACTGTTTTATGTCAGGATTAAGACATTTAATTTTTTTAAAAGATGCTGAATCTGCAAAAACACATGTGCTTATCTTTATTGTAGACAGTCCTCTTGAAATTAACCATTGTATTCACTAGTATTCAATTCAGTGGGCCTCCAAGATAAAGTTAACACAATTCTGAACTTTTAGTTTGAATTATCAGCAATTCACTAGAAATTATTTAAGAGTTAATTGTGCACTGGTCCTTTTCCAGTTTAGGTCCCTTCCGCTTTTTCCCATCTTTACCCAAATGCTCCGCAAACAAATTGTGCAGAAGTTACATTACTTTTATCATCTTTAGGGTGTATTGGCATGCAACCTAATCTACATTACAGAGAAATCCACAAGTAATTTCAGACCTACCATCATTCACTCGTTTGGAGAGTACTATGCTTTTGGGTCTAGATTGTGCAACCCTTAGTCATGTTGGTGAGCATTTACTCAGAGGATTATTAAATCTGCTTAAAACACCTAATAAGTGATTTTACAGAGTGTTTCACCCAGACTGACAAAGTCACACCACTGAATTGGTCACAGCTAGATCATCCCTCTACAGAAGCAGCACTGCAATCTCCCTCACTATCTGCTTGCCAACAACCAACCAAATCTATTTTTTCCCCATAAGATTTGAAAATTACAGTTAATTTTATTCCAAATGCATGACAATGGCGCCAGCATCGAGAATCCCTAGCTCGTCTTCTTTGCATGTTGTCATAACAAATCTGCTTTCAGTGATTGATGCTGCTGACTGTCCAGGAACATTTCCAGTGAGAGCAATGTTCTTTCCTTGCCTCTAGTATAATAGCTTGTCCCCTTTCTACAGACTGTTCACAACGAAAACCTA
Organism: Pelusios castaneus; assembly: GCA_007922175.1. NCBI lineage: Eukaryota > Metazoa > Chordata > Testudines > Pelomedusidae > Pelusios > Pelusios castaneus. Next base: position 1,432,621 of record ML685772.1, read on the forward strand.
TTAAATGGCAGGATGTTTTCAAGGATTTCCTAGGGAGTGCCCCAGACTCTTTAAAAAGGAGGTTTAACTATTTCCCGTGGTTTGAATCCTGCCTCCACTTTTTCCTCCTCCTCTCTCAGCAGGCTGTCTGAAGAAAATGGTGTCCAAAAATCAAAGGGACATTGCTTATTACCGCAAAGACACCTTCCCTTTCCCAGAGAAACAAACAAGAAGTCTGGTGGCACTTTTAAAGACTAACAAACTTATTTATGGCATGAGCTTTCGTGGGAGAAAACCCCACTTCCTCAGAGGCTTGAAGGGGGGAACTTACAGAATGGGAGGGAAATAAAAGCAGGGAAGTGCAAGTCAAAGGATCGGGTCGGACTGTAACAGCAAATCAAAGCAGTTTCCCAGAGACCAACTCTTTTTCTCTTATGACAGCGTGGGAGGGTTCCCCTGTGACATGCCCCCCCCCCAAGGGTGCTGGAGCCCTGTCTAGTGGAGGGAGGCTGAGAACCATTACACCAAATTGTAAACCTTGCCCTGGATGGAAACCACTTCAAGCCCACTAGGAAGTGTGAGCATTGGGGGCTCTTCCCAAGGAAAAGACGCCCGCGCACCACAGGTGTTATGCGCGCGCGGGCTGCCCACCCCACCGTCAGGAGCCGCGCGCCCCCCACAGCCCCCGTCTTCCCAGCCAGGCCGGGGGCGGGGTTCGCCGAAGACGTGAGAAGCAGCGCGTCCGGGGAGGCTGCTCCGGCGGGCGGCTCCCGGAGCCGCTGTGCGGGGAGGGCTGGAGGCGGAGCCGCAACGCCGGCCGGCCGAGGAGGGTGGCTCTGCCTGGGGGCGGGGTGGCTTCGACGTCAGGCGGGGGACGCGACGGGCAAGCGGCAGCGCAGCAGCTGCGGCCAGGAGGAGCCGCCAGCACCCGCGGCAGTGAGCTGGTGAGTGCGGGTCTGCGGCCCCGGTTTGCACGTGGGCCCCCCTCAGTCCTCTGCAGCTTTCTTCCCGGCGGCAGCGCCCCGGGCACGTGTGTCCCGGCCGGCGGGGAAGGGGCACCTGCCCCATCCCGGGCCGGGCCACGGCACCCGGAGCAACTTTTCCTGCTGCGGTGCCCGGGGCTAAGGCAGTGCCTGAGCCGCTCCTCGGGGCTGGGAGGGAGGCCACCAGCGGCTCCGCTCTGGGGCTTCTCCCGCTGGTTTCCGGGCCGAGGATCAGCGCCGAGCAGGGGGAGGAGAGGAGAGGAGGCTCCCCCTGCTCGTGCTGGCAGTGGCAGGGGGGCGCTGGCTGGGGTCTCCCTCCCAGCCCCCGGGCTTAGCGGCGTGCGTTTTTGTGTTTTCCTGGGGGTGAGAAAGAGTTTCCCTTTAATGGACGCCTTACACCCCTTCCTGGCGCTCAGCGCTGTTAGGCAAGTGTGTGCTTCTGATCCTCTGGCTGTCCTGTTCCGCCTGCCTTCCCTAGGAAACACTTCAGCTTCCCTTTTACCAAAGTTTCCTGGGCTGCGTTGTTTAGACACAAGTGCGCTTTACTTCTTTAATAGGGCAGCAACAGAACAGATCTCGCCGGACTTGTTTGGAGGGAGAGGAAGAAGAGTCCTCGGTAGAGTCAAGAATATTGCGGGGGAAGGTGTAGCTCTTAAATTGCAGTGGTGGGTAGTGCCATCTTGTCTGTCATGGGACCTGATTTAACGGGATGCTGTCGATTTAAAAAGCACATGTAAGCAAAAGGATTCCCCTGTGGTAGCAATAACACGAGATTATTGAAAGTGTAAGGCTGAAAAGCACTTTACAGTTTTCACATTGTTTGTGCTTCAACTTTTGTGCACCCACAAGTGGTTTACTGAAAACCAGTGAAGTATATGCTTTGGAATATCGTCAGTTTCACCTTAAGCTACCAAGCCCACTATGTTTTGGATTCTATCAATACTGGAGAGCACATGTTTTTTAAAAAAATCTGCATTCTTCATATAAACGTTTAAGAATTAGAAACCTTCTGGTGTTAGATGTTATAGAACTTTGTGTTTGCAAAATATAAATATTAGGCCAAAACCAAATTGACACCTTCCCTCTAAAATTTCACATGCAGCACATCTGGAAGGATTCCACATGGTAAACAGTGAACTGTGCACACACAGCTCTTCAAGAAAGAAGCACGGTATACCGGATAAATTTTAACCTGCAGCTTAATGTAACTCGGGGCATAAAAATGGAAATGCTAATTGTCAAAGCTCCTTATTCAAAAGAAAAACACAAAACCAAAAGCACAGAGCTTAGCTTGGTGTACAGAATCCTTCCTGCATTTCTATATGTCAAATAATGCTTCACCATTCCTGTTTGCCCTGGGCCATTTTTTGCTTGTCCAGTGTTCCTAGAATACTGCAAAAGATATGATCCCAGCTGCCATAAGACAAATGCTGGTTTCCTAAAAATCTTAACCACAATGAGCACTTTTTGGGGGTCAGTTTAGATTTATTTAAAAACAAAATACTAAGTTCCTACCAATAATTTGAATTTTACAATAGAGAATAAAATATAAATGATTAGTCATCTCAATTTATTAACAGAATTAAGCAGCTAATGCTGGGGTGATAAACGCAAAACAGGATTGGAATTAGATGATGTGATAATTAAAACCTTGTTTGACATCTTCCATGATCAAGTGCTCCCACCACGGGAGTTACACCAGTGGTGAAAAGATGAGAAATATTAGGGAAAAGACTAATAATCAACTAAAAGCTGTGTGTAATATCTAGGACTTGTTCCACTAACTAGGTCTGTGCAGCTGAAAGCCCTGCACAGAGCTCATTAAACTCAGCAGAGGCTTGAGCAGGATTCTAAATCCACAGATTCAATTGCAAAAGCTAGGCCTTAAATTGTATTTGTTAGCTTGCTAAATTTGTTTATGAACCAAGGGAGTGAGCTCCAAATTATGGGAGTCGGAAGAGGACACTAGTCTGATCTGCCTTATTTGGTCTATTTTTTGGGAATGACTTCAGCATGTGCAATAGGTATCATAGTTTGAGACAGTCGGATCTTGATTATGTAAGTACAGTTCCCTTGGTTTTAATGAGCTATGCACATGTTTAGGGTCAGAACTTGCTCATAGGCTTAGCATATTATGTCCATGTTATGTATTGTTATGACTCAAAGGGAAACAACAGTTTCTTTTTCTTCAGTCATAATCTTGCGGGTTGACAGAGCTATCAATGTCATTGTTTCACAGTGCAAGAGGATTGGGGCATTCAATTAAACTGAAAAGTAGCATGTTAAAAATTGATAGCAGAAAATATTTTCTGCTACTTTACACCTAATTGGACTGTGAAACTTCCTGTCCTAGTATATCATTAGAAGATGAATTTAGTAAGTTTCACAAAGGGTTTGATGTACAGGGATAATGAAGATATCAAGAATTATAACAGATAATGTTTAGACAAATCTGTGAAAATGAGATAAAACATGCTTCAGGGTTTAAACCAATTTTAGGATGAGACTTCATGGGGGAGAGTTACTTGTCACCTACCTACTATTATGGGGTTTCTGCACCATGTCAGAGGCATCTGGTGCTGGCCAATGCTGGAGACAGTCTACTGGACTAGATCATGGGTCTGATCTACAATGTAATTTCTATGTGTATTTTTTTTCATGTTTTTATTCAGTTGCTACCATTACAATCCAAGGTGCAATACTTCTAGGCAATCAGAGTACTCTAGTGTAAGACACAAAAATTACAATATTAGTTATTTGTAAAGAATAATAATCATAAACATCTTGCAGTCCTTTAAAGTAACACAAGTAATATTGAAAATATTCCACTTTAAATAAAAGAATGGGGAAATCTAAAGCTACATTTCAACTTGCTCCTCACATATCAAACGTAGTCAAATTCCAAAGGGGTAGCCGTGTTAGTCTATTGTAGAAAGACAACAGTCTGGATCTGTGCAAGTTGTTTCATGAAGTTGATGGATTTCCACTTCAAACGGCTGTATTCAGTGCCCTCCATGTAGTTAGCCAAGACTCTGATTATCATGAACAATATATATGTCAAATTCCAAAGGGGTAGCCATGTTAGTCGACGAAGTGGGATTTTCTCCCACGAAAGCTCATGCGATAAATAAATCTGTTAGTCTTTAAAAGTGCCACAGGACTCTGTTGTTTTTCTACAATAGACTAACACGGCTACCCCTTTGGAATTTGAATACATATGTTGCAGTCCATATGCCTAACATACAAGGTTTTTCTGAGACAGAAATAAGTACTGGGTTTGCCTGCAGAGAATTACACTTCGGAAGGGTGTGACTGAGATATTCAGAATGTGTGGGTGAAGTCTGTGCCAAACTGATCTGTCTCGGTCCTGGCTGCTTCACTTTTATCCTTCTCCAAGTGTGAACATGCACACACGCATTTGAAAGGTTTTGGTTTGATGTGAGAAGTAAAGGTCTACCTCATCTGCAGCCTGTGATTTAAGACTTACTTCTTGGCAGATAGCTCTAGTGCTTTTCTCTGTTTAACCCATCTCTCTAGGAAGGCTTTTTTCCCCCCAAGATTTATCAATATGAGGTATTGTAACAAATATTCATTTCATTCTTTTTTTCCTCCAAACTATCAGGTGGTTTGTGGCTTATTTTAAAAAAAAAAAAAAAAAGAAAAGAAAACTAAAGATAGTGGTCGCAAAAATAGAATCATTAAAAATATTTGCTGATTCTGGCATGTTCGTTTAGTTTTTAGGAGATGAATTTTCAAAACTTACCTAAATTGTGGCGAGGGAAAGAGTGATCTGTGGTTAAGGTACTAGACAGATATATACCCAGTGAGATTTGGAATTCAGTTCTTTGTTCTGTCTCAGACTTCCCATGTGCTTGAGTCTCTTCATCTCTCTTTTCCTCAGTTTGTCACTTGTAAGATGGATATTAATATTTCCATACCTCAGATGGCAGTTGAACATAAATTCATGAATACTTGTGAGAAGCCCAGGCATTATCTATTTACTTATATTCTCCCGACCAATGTAAAGGACCAAAAATGCTTGATGCACATGAAAAATTAGTATCTGCACATGCAAGTACAGCGTTTGCCTATTAAAATGGTATCTTTTAAGCACAATCGTTTTTTTCAGAGCTATAGTGTATGGAGTGATTTTAAAAAAAAAAAAGATCCCAAAGTCCTGCACACATAATGGAGATCCTATTGGTATTGGTATACAGCAGTGGTTTTCAAACTTTTTTTCTCGGGACCCAGTTTAAAAAAAAATCATTTATGCCCGAGACCCAACAATTACATCTTATACATTACAGTCATTTGGTGATGGCAGCAGAGGGTGCCACAACCCAGCACCTGAGGGTCTACGACCCAGTAGTGGGTCCTGACCCATAGTTTGAAAACCACTGGCATACAGTGAGCTGGGGGCCGAACATAAGTAAGTAGAACACTTTTAGACAGAAACTATTTCAGTGGGTAATTCTGCTTTTAAAATCACAGTAACCAGGCATATTTCTGTGCCATTATAGTCACGAATTTAGTGAAAATATTGTAGCTGACCAGGAATTTTCCATCAGTCTTTTGAGTGAAAAATTCAATTTCTGCTCAGGAGAAGTTTTCTGCAGGGGAATTTTAATTTTCTCAGAATATTTAGATTTTCCAGTGGGGGGAGAAAATCTATATGAAATATCTAGTTTGGGATTTGATCAGTGTGAATCAAAATAGTATGGTTTGTCAAACTAAATCAAAATGTTTTTGTTTTCAAATCCTATCTTCAAAGCGTCTGACGAAGTGGGATTTTCTCCCACGAAAGCTCATGCGATTAATAAATCTGTTAGTCTTTAAAAGTGCCGCAAGACTCTGTTGTTTTTGTTTTGTATCTGTTAGACATTAATCTGTTTTTGCCTGAGCTTTTGCAGTGCCTCATGAAATTTGAATACCTCATGTCCCCATTCTCCTCAGTGAGATGGGTTTCCAAATATCAGTTCAACTGAGGAGACTGAGAAGGAGGTTCTTTGCTGCATCATGGGAAATGCAGTCCACTTAGGAATCCTGGCTAATAAGTGAGAATGGGGCTGAGAGGTACTGAAACCAGAATTCCCATGAATTATCATGACAGCTCAGGGATCACAGATAAATGTTGAACCAAATTGAAACAAAGCAATTCAGATCTAGTTCAATAAACCAAAATGAAATGTTTCTATTCAGGAAAGTAAGAATGTTCTATTTCAATATTTTTTTAAACAATTTTATTTGAAGTTCTTTGTGCATGAAAACATTTTATGTGTGACTTTGTCCCTATTTGAGATAAAAACAAATGTCAATGTATCAGGTGGGATGGGAATTGTGATTTTTTTTTTTTAATAGCTCTAATCAATATACAAGAATAACAGATGTTACAGAGAACTACTGTTGTACCTAAGGTTGTTGTGAACTACTGTATTTTGAGAAAAATAATATGACTATATAATTAAAGACAAATCTGTAATGCACATACACGATTTAAGGGTGCATTTAAGATTGCATGGCCACCCCCAGCTTTTGAATATTAATGTTTTCGAAACATAAGATTTTGAGTGGAACTTATTTTATGCTTGTCAGTGGTCAGTTTTCCTTACAATGAGTGGAGAAGAAACAGCTCATTTATCACTTTGTTGCACTTAAGGTTATTTTTGACCCTTTTTGTTCCCTGTCAGGTATTTCCACTTGTTTTTCAATTCTCTCATCTATCTTTTAATTCTATTTTGATATTATTTTGGACCTCAGTATAATGAAGATAAATATTTTTTTGTAAATCCTTTCTATAAGGATGCAAGTAGACTACATGAAAAGAGCCTTCTGTAGGAAGAAAGCTTTTCTTTTCACAACAGTGAATAAAAATGAGATCCTTGACCTCAGTGTAAGGAAAGAGCTCTGCAGCCATCAGTTTAGAAGAGCTTTCTCTTCACAGTAGGCATCAAGATTGTGGCTAAAATAGTGTGTAATAACTATAGTTCACTGTCTTTTTCTTTTATAGCATTAGTTTACTTCATTATTGTTATATCAGGATATTACATGAGATGAATCCATAGGTTTAGGTAACAGATGTAGTACTCAGTTTTTCAGTAAACAAATACATGTAGACAATAACTTAGAGTTAATTTCTGTTATAGTGTTAAACTCTGTGCCACATCTTTCTGCAACTTAAAAATAATTTAAATTTTTAAATAATGTTAAATGAAATGACAAGGTTGAAAAGCTTAATGTGACTTATTTCTATTTCTGAAGTTCATATAAATAAATAAATATGCTTAAATGTTCCTTGTTTTTCTTTTAATTAAATCAGTGCCAGGAGTCCAATACTCAGCAAGATGGACAATAACAAAATTATATCTGTACAATAGCATTATGGATTGGATGAGAGGGAGAGAATCTTAACTCCCAGTTTCAAAGGGTTCATACAAAGAATGCTAAAAAAAAATTTAGATAAAATATCTTCTCTGTTTAAGACAAACACAACTTTTTATACTGCTTCGAACACTGGATATCAGTAAATTGAACTTTAATTTGTGCGTGTGTGCGCGTGCGCGTACACGCACGTGCTACTATTGCTTTTGAGTTTACTGTGTTACTTGGACAATAGAGAGAGCCTAGTCAGTTAGTTTTAGTATCTCCTGTACTAGCACAGTGCTGTAGATTTCAAACAATTCAGGAGCAGGAGTATACTATAAACAGGTATGTGTTTTACTAGCTAGTAGAAAATGGAAACACTTATTTTGGGCTTAGAATTCATGAAACCTTTCTTTTACAATGATGATATGTCTAAACTGTCTTTAATTTACTGTCCTTATGGTTCAGTAAATAACTTGACAACTTCTATAACTCCAGTAAGTGGTGTTTGAAGGTACTTTTATAGATGGGGAGAAACCTTTTTAACTGTTGTAGGATCTTCTGCTGAGGAACGAAACCACAGTTGTGGCTTAAAGAGACCTGATAGAATAGCATGACTACTGTGTTGTATGAAAGTGCTGATCTGCTAGGCTTTTGCAATCAGGCTCCTTTTTGCACCTGCAAATTGTAATCAATTACTATTCACAATACTAATGGATATTTTGCAATTTTGTATACATTTATGAATTTTTGCCACCATAGAATAAACTTTTTACAACTTTATTGCTTTCTTCATCTGTTCTGCAAGACACGACACTTTCTTTCAGAGGCAGAACTCCTTTACTGTGGTGCATATTTTGTTCCCTTGAGCATGCTTAACACATTGAAGTCTTTAAATCTCAGATTCTCAAGTTAGTGCAGAATGTCGCTCACTGTGTGCTTGTTGAGCTGAGCATTTTGTCCCTGAATGCCTGTGTTCCAGTGCCTCCAGGACTGCATTTAAGGTGTTGATTTTGACTGATGAAATCCTGAATGGTTTTGGACTAAACTACCTGAGAGAAATCTTTTTTTCCCATATGATATTTTTGCGGTTGCATTCAGTAGAGACTCCTAAAATAGAACATCTTCATGACTGGCAGAGCATTCTCTATGAAAAACAATGAGAGTACCGGGACTGTACACAGACTAACATGGCTACCCCTCTGGACATTCTCTGTGAAGAGCCCTTATCCAGTGAACAGTCTTACCACCCCACCGCACCTATGAATTGCCTGAATGCCAATCTTCAGGGCAGGCAGCAAAGCTCCTCTGTTTCTTGGGCTTTTAGGATATGGTAAGATGTTTCAGGAAGGTTGGTGTCTTTCTTTAGAATAATAAGGTATTTTTCCTCTTTCATGGCAGATTTTGTTATGTGGATGAGGTGTACATTTTTACATTTGCTTATGTGGACCACGATTTTAAACAAAATCTATTAAACTTATTGGAAATTACCTTTTTAAAATAAATGTTATTTTTATAAAGAGTGATGTTTTCAAAATTGCCTTTAAAATTTTTAAATGGTCATTCCCAAGTAGTATAATAGAAAACAAGTTTTGAAAAGATTAAACAAAAATAGTAATAAAAAACCCCCTTTCCTAGATAACTTAGATTTTTGTATTGATTTAAAATTATTGATAAGCTATTTTCTGGTTTCCAAATCTATACTCCCTATCTCCAACAGGCTTTTTGAAATTGAGGTGACTTTGTTTGAAGCCAGTTTTACCAGTTAGTTTTATCCTTGTGCCCATGCGCACACACCTGTGCTCTTTGAGGTCTGAGATATGGAATAGAATTGAACTAGGAACTCCTTCATCACTGTAGTTGAGGCTAGAGGTTAGAAATACAACTTGGTGAAGTTTGATTATTTTGATATTTAAGACATTTCTCATAGTTTTAATATTAAAACATAATTGATGTTTGCTTTTTGCTTGATTATGAATGTTCACATTGGAAAACAGCGTCAAGGTAACTTGCACCCAAAATTAGAGTTTGTACTCCTATTCTAAGTTATTGCATCTGAAAATGATGATAGCCTAGATGGGTACTATCGGCGAGGCTATTTGCAACATTTAACTGTGGGGAGGATTTCTCTGTATGATATAAAATACATCTGTATGACACAAAAACAAGCACTGCTAGTTATGCCCCAGTAGTGACAAGTTGATGTGTGTATTTGTTGAGTGAAAGCAAGAAATGTGCATTTTACTTCTTGCATCTCTTTAATAAGGAGAGCATGTTCATCAATCGAGGCTCACTTTAAGGTTCCTCACGTCTTATCCCAAAGCACCTCTACTTTACTTATGCTATATTGATGACATCTTCATCATCTGGACCCACGGTAAGGATGCCCTTGAAGATCTCCATAGAGATTTCAACAATTTCCACTCCACAATCAAACTTAGCCTGGAATACCTCATACAGGAGATCCACTTTCTGGACACTACAGTGCAAATTAGTGATGGACACATAAAGACCACCCTATACTGAAAACCTACTGATTGCTATAGTTACCTACATCCCTTGAGCTTTCATCCAAGACACACCACACGATCCATTGTGTACAGTCAAGCCCTAAGATATAACCACATTTGCTCTGATCCTTTAGATAGAGACAGACATCTTCAGGATCTCTATCAAGCATTCATAAAACTACAGTACCCACCTGCAGAAGTGAAGAAACAAATTGACAGAGCCAGACGGGTACCCAGAAGTCAACTACTACAGGAGAAGCCCAAGAAAAAACCAACAGAACGCTGTTGGTCGCCACCTACAACCCCCAAGTCAGACCTCTTCAACACATCATCAAAGATCTATGGCCTATTCTACAAGATGATCCCTCACTCTCTGAAGCCTTGGGAGACAGACCTCTCTTTGCTTACAGACAGCCTCCCAACCTTAAATGGATACTCACCAGCAACTACAGATCAAACAACAGAAACCTTAAAGCAGGAACATATCCCTGCAACAGACCACGCTGCCAACTTTGCCCTCATATCTACACTGAAGACACCATCACAGGACCAAATCAAGCCACCTGTTCCATCAAGGGCTCATTCACCTGCTCATCCACCAATGTGATTTATGCCATCACATGCTGGAAATGCCCGTCTGCCTTATATATTGGACAAACAGGACAGTCTCTGCGCCAAAGAATAAATGCACACAAATCTGACATCAGAAATTGCTACACTACAAAACCAATAGGGGAACACTTCAATCTCTCTACTCACTCCATTGACGACTTGCTAATAGCTGTGTTGAAACAGATGAATAACGAATCACAGCTTCAAAGAGAAACTGCAGAACTTGAATTTATATGCAAATTTGACTCACTTGCCTTGGGGTTAAAAAGGGACTATGGATTTTTCTCTCATTACAACAGGTGATTTGACCTCACCTTCCTCTATGTGCTGTTCTCCAGTGTTTGAATTATAACACCTATTTTGATTTGCTGTTACAGCCTGACCTGATCCTATGTCATACACTCCTCTGCATTTCATTTCCTCCCATTCTGTAAATTTCCCATCTCCAAAGTGTCTGACGAAGTGGGATTTTCTCCCACAAAAGCTCATGCGATAAATAAATCTGTTAGTCTTTAAAAATGCCACAGGACTCTCTTGTTTTTCTACAATAGACTAACACGGCTACCCCTTTGAAACTTTAAGGTTCTGATCTCTTCAAGAAGTGGCATTCTCTTTAAAGACATTAGTTAGGAAATAAGTAGAAGTTAAACATCTTATTCTAAAATTATTTGAAATTATATTTGTCAGTACTATCTTCATTACAGTTCTGGAAACATAAAGAAATGGTGGGTCCCCTTCAAGAGGTCTGATTGATAGCTTTGACAGCTTCCTGTACTGTACAATAAAGGCTCCAACCTATAGCCAGTATTTGGTGAATGTGCCATTTCTGATTAAAGACTTTTATAGGCATGAAGACTTCCTTTATGACTCAATCACAAAATCTAACATGGGTTTAAATGGTTGATTAGTAAGGCACTATGATTGATGTAAAAATATCCTCTAATTCTATAATAAAAATGACTCATATAATTTACTTGGGAAGAGCAGTTATCTTTCATATTATCCATGACCCTCAAGCTGTGATGATGGTGGCACTGAGTTATTATGGTCTTTCCTTCACGGAAAGGATCTTAATAACATTGTCATTCCAAAGGTGTGTTAAAGTTATGGATCATGTGAAAAATAACTCTTCTTGGTGAGAACAATCTGTATTTCTTTCTAAGTGGTCAGTAATTCATCTCAGTGGATGCAAAATGGTCACTTGCCTTTGCTGAGGCAGGGTAAAAATGTCTATGCAACATCAGGCTCTCCTGAATATAAATTGATATCACTTGTTAATGTGAATGCTAGTTACATTTTCTTAGAATTATTGAATAATTTTATTCAAGTGTTTTACTATTTATTCCAGATAGGCTACAATAAAATCTGTACCTCCGAAGACTATTCTTGCAGATCCTCTTTGTGAGAGATTTGGAGCTGCTCTGTAATTTATTAATATTCTATGTTGATAAGGTTATTGAGATGTGTTCCGTATAACTATTTAACACAACATGAGACTCTTGGAAAAAAAGCAGGCAGGAATGGAAAAAATGGCTCAGAATAAGCTACCTCTCTGCAGACAGGTGAGTTGTTTAGCAAGAACTACTAGCTATGGAGATTTTTGCTTTCTCGTAAGATAACTTCCAAAACTAGCTTAAACCAAAGAACTTTGTCATGCTTAAAAAAGAACACGCTTGTCAGAAAAACACGGTTGGGAAGCTGAGACACAGAATGGGGGTATGGGTGGTGGGCTGAAGAAGTTAGGACTGCCTAAATTATTAGCGAATAGTAAGTCTTAAAAGGGAAAGGTAAGGGATGTGTAGGCTGTTCGTTTAAAAAAAATTTTTTTAACGCTTTGGTCCCTATTGCAAAATAATACTTTTTCAAAGGACTGTCTGATCACAGTATACAACAGTCACAAAGTCCTGAAGATAAAAATAGCAGGTACCCAAATTGAGCTACACCTACTGTGTAGGAAGTATTGATACACAAGGTATTGTAGTTCAGGGCCTGGTACAAGCGTAGGAGGGCTTCTGAATTCCATCCCAGGATAGGTAAAGACATGAGACCTGACACCTGAATACACTTGAGAAAACTGGAAAGGGATAATGGTGCATCTGTCCCTGGAACACAGAAACTCTTAAGAGTAATCTACTCCAGCTATCCCTAAATGTACTAGATAATTTATATTTCCCCGTTTTGGGAGAATGCCCTTTTTGTTTTTATCCCTAAAGTAACTACTTAAAACAGGTTTTTAATGACTCTTTGTTTGAGTAAACCCTTATTTTGTCACATAAAACATGCTTCATTTAGAAGTAATGTTTGTCTCAATATTTAACTTTAAATAATTGTATCAAAATTATTCTTAGCAGTTTATACAATGGTTTTAAAAATAACTGACTCCCAAAATACAAAAAGGCAAATAAAAATATTATCTGTCTGCAAACATGCAGTCCTAGAACAGCAAAGAGAAGACAAAGAAGCACCAGTAATCATGAGTGCTTATATTTTGAACATTTTGAAGTTGTTGTGCAAGCTCATGTAGTTCTGGTGAATCTCAGCAGCTCCAGGCTAAGTTGTTAATAAACTAGATGAAGGCTATTATATCTCATTTTCTGGAGCACTTGACTTTCTGGCTTCTGTCCATAGTTTGACTTTATCACTACAGAAGGCTTCATGGTTTAATGATGACATGAATTTAAAATAACTGAACCAAAGGTTGCAGAGAAGATGGCATATGATCTTTTGCAAATTAAACTGACTTTTTATATACATAATGTATTCAAGCGTATAGGAACATTGGTTTTGAGGCTAGGATTAGATACAGCAAGTAGTTAACCATAGATAATGTGTGGTGGCAAATCCAGCTCTACCCTTGAACAAACATATCGGTCAGGTGACCCTATCTTATGTGAAAACAGATTAGGGAAAAACCCAGATAGGTTGTATCTCATTCTGAAAACTTTTTGGCTTTGTGGGGAGGATTAATATGGTAGAAACATCATGTTGATTTGGCTGAATTGTGGGCCATATTTTTTTCTCTCTTCCTGACTTGAGAAGTTTGATATCTGTCTTTTGTTTCTCATTTGGGTACAGAAGGCTTGACAGCTCTTCTTTACAGCATTATCAAAGGTGAATTCCAAATCAGCTTCAGAATAAATTGAATAGAATAAGTAGTTAACTCACCAGAAGATGATGTTAGCTGCCATTGATGCTCTGGACTATGGAATTCTATCATCCCATTTGATGGGAATTAGAACTGAATTAGTCAAAGTTGGCTGCTGAGCCCAATCAAGGTGGCAGTGAAATGATGTGTAGAGCCCTGCAAATCCACGGCTCTCTGCATTATATCCATCCGCATTATATCCCTGGATGCGATGTGGATGTCCATGAACAGCTTTTTTTTTTTTTTTTTTTTTTTTTTTGTGGATGCAGAGCCATGTATTTGTATTCGCACAGGGCTCTAATGATGTGTTCTGTATCCATCCTATTATCTGTGTTTAGGGTACAGCCTGATCTAGTAATATGTTGAGAAATTGGAGGTGATTCTTGGTTGTTCAAAATCTTAAAGAATCAGTCTTCTGAAGAAGTCATGATGTTTTTACCAGACTCGTATACTGGCAGATCTTTGTTCATCACAGTGATCTAGATCCTCTCACAAAGGATTTTTTTCATTGAAACACCTTCTGGTGTGAGCTGCCAGGAAGGCATCTCCATAGTGGGAAGAGTGTTGACAATTTGTTTATTCACTGATGTGACCAGTTGTGAATATTCTTTGCAGTGGCTGACAGCAGAAAAATGAGTGAATTACAAATATGATTTTTTGAGATGCAAGGGCTAAAAAAAGACTGGATCCAACCTAATTGAAGAAGCTACTCTGGAGACAGTTTATGGGGCTTTCTGGACTCTCGGATCATCCTCAAATAACCACTTGATGGTGCTCTCTGCTCATCTTAATTTGGAGGGGTCGTCCCAGAGCTATGCAGGAGCCTACAACTTGGAGGTCTGTGTTAGTCTTTCACTCTTTGGAGGAATATGGAAAGGAGGAGGGAGATGAAATAATAAGACCTACTTTATTTTGTAGGTTGTATGATGCTTGAAGAATGTAGTATGTTGTTGTTGGGGTTACTGGTACATTTTTAAATGTAAAGCAGTGTGTCAAAAGGACTCAATTTTTTCCCTATATATACATATTTTAGTTTAGTGCACTAGTTTTATGTAACTTATGTGAGAAAAGAATTCTAGCTATTCTTTGAGTTGATGTTTGGCTTTATTTATCTATGTACAAAAAGTAAATTTAAATTTTTTATATGTTTTGATCTAAAATTTGTTACCTATGCAATACTTGCTGTGGTGAGTCCATATCATATGTGATATAGCAAGGGCAGAGGGCACTAGGAGTGTGGTAGATGGGAGGTATGTAAGTCCCAGAATGCTCAGGGCTCTGTTCCTTGTAAACTAGCCAGGTGCCTGATCTAAACCCACTGCTGCAGACACATGGGGCACAAGCTAGAAGAGAAGAGAGAGAAGTGTTTTGTGGTGTGGAGGAGCAGGAGTAGTGCAGTGTCATGTAGAGGAGCAGAGAGGATGTTGGAGGAAGGTACTTGGCACAGGAAGGGAAAGTGCTGAGTGGAGATACTACCCAGGCACCAAGGCCTGAGAAAAAAAGCTCTGCCCAGGCAAGGTGGGGGCAGGGAACAAGCTGCTGAAGGAACAGAGGGGGAAATAGCCATGGGGAAAGAGTTAGTTTTTGACAGTCAGCAACACATAGGTGCTACTTGTAGGGCTGCTGAGCCAGGACCTAGCGTAGTGCGTGATCCCGAGTCCCTTCCTGCTCCTCTCGCCTTGGGACGTTATTGGAGGGGCCTCCCTCAGAGATGGGGTAGCTGGTAGTGTCCTGATCTTCCACTAAAGGAGGAAGTGCAAAACCCACCAGAGTAGAGCCAGCAGTTTGCCACACATTTCTCAATGTCCATTGTGCTTTATCCTATAAGTGGTAAATTAAATGGAATATTGCTCGTGGGTCCAAAAATAAGTCCGATTGCATTTGGATTGATTGATTTTATTTATAGTTAACATAAGGTTTAAATGCCTGCTGGGAATGAAAACCAATGTGCTTCATCATAAGAAATAACATTTATTCTTAATGTACAAAATACATAAAACTCAAAAGTTAAAATAAATCTGTTCAGTAATTTGAGTTCAGAGGAGATTGTTTGGGCTTTTCCATTTGTTTGTTTGGTTTAGCTTTTGAGGGAGTGACAGCTGGTATTTGTTTTTTCCATATTTCTCTAATTTAGAAGTGACTTTGTTCTAAATCCAGAAAATTTAGATACCTAACAAATAACTGTAACTGATCTTAATGGGTTGACATTTTAAAAGAAAAGCATCCATATTTATGATAATGATTATTTATGCCATATAAATAGATGAAGAAAATATTAAACGTTGACAAATAAAATTGATAGTGTCAAATAATGACATTTTACATCAAAGTTTGATATTCATAATTGCACACCTCCGTCCGCTTGCTGAGGGTCAGATCATTGGAGATACAGGGTCCCTGTTCAGATGCAGGGTAGGTGCTCTGAGAGGCACGCACTACAACCAGGAGCCTGGGAAGGTGTACCAACTTCTCTGGTCAATAGAAGTTAAAGGTACTCCAAAAACCATTACAGCTATAGATGGCAAATATCTTCTAGCTCACATTTACTTTCTCTAGTGCTTAACGTTTGTCATGGGTGGATTAACACAGGGGCTTTAGGGGCTGCAGCCTTGGGCTAAGGGGTCCTGGCAGGACCCGCAGATGGAGAGGGGGGCCTGGCTGGCACTGACAACTGCCAGTTCCGCTCACGCTGCATGGGGCAGTGACCCAATTGTGGAACCTTGCCTGTGGGCATCCGGCTGGTCCTTCATGACACCTTCTGCCGCAAGTTCTGCCTCAACTGTGGTCTGTAACATGCCCAATGCTGATAGAATCTTTGGAGAATATAGTTGCTAACATCAAAAGTAGTGTGAATTCTGAATTTTATTTGATTTATTTTTTAAAAATTTTTTTGCCCAAATTGGGACTCAGTTTTTTCAAGTTCCTGGTTCAAAGCATGGGGACATGAGAGTTATGCAAAGAAGTGATTGCTAAATTTTTTATTGTAGGAAAAACATATTTTTCCCTAGCTTCATTCTTGGGAATGGCTTAACAGTTTTGGATGAAGTTTTCTCAACAGCCAACGTTAAAAATAGATGGCGCCTGCAGCCCCATGAATAATTAATTTAATATTACAATTGAGAATCTTGCTTTTACTGGGTAGCATAATTTTCTCATCTTTTTTCTTTTTTTTTAAATAATGCCTATATTTTCAAAATATACAATATCTACAGGTTCTTGTCTCTAGTTTGCTGTCTTATTTCGGACTGATTTGCTACATGTGTAGTTTTTAAATTGAGTTTAAAGTGTACTATAACTTGTGAATTCTGCACACTCTGTTGTACAAGGTTTACTTTTGTCACATGGTTTTTAATATGCCTAATTAACTGTTAATGAATTTTAAATTACTTAAGCAAATTAGAGAAGCCAAAATTGAAGTGTTGCTTTATTGGGATGTGGAAGTCTTCTAGCTCACAATACAAGTTTCTCCACTTTAATGTCTAATTCTATCCTTGTATCCTTTTTTGGAAATCATGTTTTTATTAGATGAAGTCAGCCTGACCCAAGTTCATAGTCACAGAGCAGATTAGTATAGAATGGAGCATGCTTCCTTGTGTCATATAAGACTATTCAGCACAGTTGGGAGTTGGTATGCAGGACAAGACTGTCTTCCTACAATCACTGTAAACTTCAAGTAGAACAGTAAGTTCATGTTCCTAGACAGGGCAGAGGTCTTCAGAGGAGTATTTTCAATGCTGGGGTCCCTGAATTCTAACCACATGTTGAAATTGGCTGCTTTGAAACTGTGATTTATGCCTTCATTGTTACGTTTCTTTGGTGCGTATGAAGACTAACTTGACCTACCTGCTAACAAGGTCAGTTTGTGGTTCAACAGACATTTTTATCCATGCTAGTAGTGCAGAACATGAATAAGACCATTGAAAACACCAACTCAGCACTCTGAAAATGTTTTGAAAGTTAATTATTTGTGGCCTGGTTATGCTACAGTATCAAAAACTGTAGTAATTTGGTATATTAGCTCTTATTAGAAGCTAATCTTTATTGAACTTTTTCTCATAAAGGGCTGGGAATATTATCAAGGACAATAGTTGTGCCTACTAACTTGACCCATCTGGTACTTCTCAAATTTCATTAAAAGGGATGTTAGTTTAATATCACTCCTGAAGCTGGACTACTGAAATGAACTTACTATATTTCTACTGCAGTGGAGTGAAGAGAGTGTATTGATTGTTTGTCATATTGATAGATCGGTGTGGATATTTCTTGGTGAGACCTTTTTATTTGTTTGTTATATCCACGTTGCGGAGTGTTAGACTGACATAACGTTACTTCCACTAACTACAGCCAGGTTTATGTTGCAGATTTATAACAGTATAACTACGTCGCTCCAGGGTATGAAAAATCCACACCCCCTCAGTGACGTAGTTATATTGACCTAACTGCTGGTGTAGACAATTGGTTGGTGGAGGGGCGTCTCCTATGGACGTAGTTACTAGCTCTTATAGAGGTGGATTACTTATGCCAGTGGGAGAAGCATCTCCTTTCAGTGTAGGAACATTTTCACTTGCATCAGAGCAGTTGCACTGGTGCAATTGTGCCAATACAGCTTTTTAAGTGTAGACCTGCTCTAAAAGAGCTTATTCAAGTCTACAGTCCATAATTTCCTTTAACTCTTTTTAATTTTGGGAGTCAGTATTTTACTACAAGTCAGTATTCCGTATATTGCTAGCAAATGCATTCTGTAGGCTATTTCCTTAAAAACAAGCTGGCTGTTTGATTTTCTTTCTTTCTTTCTTTCTTTCTTTCTTTCTTTCTTTCTTTCTTTCTTTCTTTCTTTCTTTCTTCATGTTTTCTCCTTCCCTTCTCCTTTTTATGATGGTTAGGTAAATTAATCTATTGGTCCATTTCTGAGTTGTGTATGGTTAATTATATACCAATCCACATGGATATCAAATTCTGTACACCCATCATTTAATAGTCATTTATTTCAGTGGTGGCCATTGTTACCAATCTGTGCTTTCCCTAAGGGTAGCGTTCTTGCTTCTGATGTACAACTACAGTCAGCTGTCTTCTTTGGAGTTGTTGCTTCTTGTCAGCCTGAGGATGGGGGGAAATTGCTTGGCCAAAATATCTCATGCAGGTAGCTATATAAGCCATTGTTTCAACCCCTGCAGCTTTTGTCAACTTCTGTTTAACCTGGATAACAGAATTGCTCATCCTGGAGACTAAAATACACATTGTATATGTGTATACTTAGATGTATCACCTCACCCCAGTTAAAACAAATACTGCAAAACTCCTAAATATTACCAGTAACTTAACATAGCCACCAGAGGAGGAGAGGTGGGGGACACTAACGAAGATGCTGGAAATCAGCTTAAAACCTATCTGGTATCTTGCGTATCTCAATCCTCTGAGGCCATTTCTTTTGCTGTAAATGAGCTGTCCATTCCTTTCTTGTCCTCAAGCTTTGAGATGCCCGTAGTGGATACAAAATGTATATTGTCTGTACGTATTTCCAATGAAATAAACCCTTACTTAATCTTGCTATGAAAGCAAAATATATTTTGGCATATTTTGATGCACAGGAAAGGATAGGGAAAGAGGGGGAAGGAAGTGGACCGGGGGTTTTCAAGCCATGAGTCGGGACCTAGTACTGGGTCGCAGACCCTCAGGTACTGGATCGCAGCACTCCCTGCTGCGACTGCCAAAACACTGGAATTCATTACTCAAAAGACGTAATTGTTGGGTCTTGGGCATAAATTATTTTTTTCAACGTTCTCTTCTACAGCACATGGAATAGGGAAAGCAAATACATCCCTTTCTTCTTCCATGTGATAATATATTTAGAAAATAATCCTTTAGTTTTCATTGAGCCTGCAATTTAGACGGGTTGATATCATCTGGAGTTTATTTTCCAGGTCATAGATGCTAAGTGAATGGCCCCCTGGGACTGGAAGAACCTAATGTGTGGTGAATTTGTTTTTAATAACTTTTCATCACAGAAATCCAGTTTCTCTGGGTGCTAATATAGGTTGAACATCTAAGGGGACCGTCTTTGGCTCCATGGTAAAATAGCATGCTGATCTAGTAACCTATTTGTTGCTGATTTGTTAAATATAATTATAGAATATACCACCTGTGTGGGACTGACTGCCCAGTTTTTTAACAATCTGACCTGAAACTGGCCCTCTCTGCGGTTTTCCATAGCAGGCATGGTGACAACTGTGTCATACCCATCTATTATCCTTTGACAATTCTGGTTTATTCCTTGACAGTATGAAGGTTTGTGGGTTTTTTCTTCTTTGCTACTAAGAAAAAAATGTAATAAATAAAAATCCAGGTGGGTACAGGTATCATGGATCGATAGGGTGCAGTCTGTTCCTCATCCAGTAACCTGTCTCTTGTGCCAGATCCCAAAGATTCACATAGGCCTTTGGCTTCCAGCAGTCTGAGACTGGGCCTTCCAGTCCCAGTGATCCCTCTCTCTGGCCCCTTGCATTTAATCCAGCCAAGCCAGACCCCTTTAGGAGCCTAGTATTAGTCCCCTCAAGGCTACAGTATTCATAGCAATAGCAGGTAGCCTTGTCAAAACAAGGTAACAATTTATTAGTCACCTGGCAAGAAAGTCCTTATCAGTGAAGAGATAGTCAAAGGTTAAAAAAGGGGGGGTACGGGGCTCCAACTTTTTTGTTTGAGGGGCCACATTGCAATTTTTTTCTTATTCAGGGGGCTGGTGAGCAAATTTTGGTTTTGATAGATATTCAAGGTGCTGTTCAAGAGAGCAAGTTAGCAGAGAAAAGCCAATGAAGATGTTTAACAGCAAAGAACGATCCTAGGTAGAGCTCCACGCAGTAACCAGAGATTCTTGTGTAGTAGCAATACAGCCAGCACTACCCTAGAGTGGTAATACATGACTACACTCAGCTCCACCCTCGCACTGTGGTGGTCTGCCCCCAACACTTCCTCACAGGATTGCTGCCATGGCTACCTGTGTCAGTCTGTGTACTTAGAGCTGGAGGAGCGGGGCTGTGCACCCATCTGTTAAGCTGGCTGGAAGAGGGGGACTTCTGATGCACCTCCTGGCCCACTCAGGTTTGGAGGGTATGGCTACTCCTGCTCCCTGGCAAACCAGATAGCAGCATTTGATGGGCTGGAGTCTGGCTCACGGCCATGGGTTGTCTAACCCAGGGTTAAGCCGAGTTAGTGTAATCAGCCATCCAAACTATTATGGACTCCTTTTCTGACTCTGGCTCCCTTATTTGTACCCTTAGTTTTAGATGATAGTTGTTGAGATCCTCTCAAAACCAAATTCTTATCCCTGTATCCTGACACCTTTCAGTCTGTTGATCTTGAGATGGGGCCTCTGCCCTGCTTTCCTGATGAGAGAGAGGCAAAATATCTTTTTTCTTTGTTTTGTTTCTGGTTGCTAGGCTTGAACGTCCTGGCCATTGGGTTACCCATTGTCTTTCTGGGCTGTCCATTAATACAAATCAGCTTTTCAGTTAGTTCTTAATGACCCATTCATGACACTCCACACAATTCTATGACAGTCACCTACAAGAGCAGGTTTTAAGGGTATGTCTGCATTCAGGCTATGTACACACGACAAACTTGTCCCGCAATTTGCTGTTGCGGGACAAGGAAAGCGCTATAAATACAGCGCTTTTGTGTGTTCGTATGTACTCCTTGTAGCGCAAAGGAGCGTTCACACGCTCCTTTGAAGTATCGATACAAGGAGCAGTGCATGGTGGGCACCTGTCCCAACATGCACTGCCCACAGCCAGCCTTTTGGCTGGCAGTGGGCTGCCCCAGGGGTTCACTGGGCTAGGGGGCTGCGGTGCTGAACCACCAGCCCCCGAAGCCCAGCCACCAAGCTTGGGGAGGTGGCAGAGGCTGCAGCTGTCCCCTCCGCCACCTGCCAGGCTTTGGGTAGCGGCAGGGGCTGCAGCCGGCCCCTCCTCCACCCGCTGCAGCCCCAGAGACCAGGGCAGCTCTAGCCAGTGCCCCCACTTGCGGGGAGAGCAGGGATGAGGCCCGGGTTCCTGTGAGCCCCGGTGGCACCGCTGGCTGCTGTCTGGGCTTCCAATCGGGAGCCCCCTGCCAGGGGTGGCAGAGACCCGCTGCCTAGTGGCCGCTACCACAGGCAGCTCGCAGGCAGTGGGAGCTCTGAGACCCAGGGCTCCACTGACAGGGGAACCTCCGGGGATCCTCTGTCAGGTGAAGCCAGGGCAGTTGACGGGGATCCCTGAGATTCTGTCAGCGGAGTGCCGGGTCTCAGAGCTCCTGCTGCCTGCAGCAGCCAGAGGGGCTGAAACTACCTGTGCTTGGGGCCTCTGGAGCAGGAGCCCCCAGTCCAGGGGGCCAATCCCCAGGAGCCACGGAACCTGGCAGTTCCAATATTTGACAATTGCAATGTCCCAGAGTGGCCTCGTTTGGCACTCTGGGATGTTTCCGGAGGCTGTCAAAATTGGAAAAAGTGTACACACGAGCTCTACAGTAAGCCTAACCACTCTCGATTTGAGTGGTTTAACTGTTGTGGGGCAAGAGGCTGTTGCTGCGCAACAGGGACAGTGCTCATGTGTACACTGGAAGCTTTATTGCATGGTAAGGAGCCTTATCATGCACTAAAGTGATCGTGTGTACATGGCCTTAAAATGCAGCAGCTGCACTGTTGCAGTGCTTCATTATAGGCACAATGTACTCTGGATTCTCCCATCTGCATAAGTAATCTACCTTTTCAGAAAGTGGCAGCTAGGTCAGCAGAGGAAGTTTTTTGTCAGTCTGCATTCTTTAAGGGTTAGGTTGGTTTAACTATGCTGCTCAGCGGTGTGGATTTTTCACATCTCTGAGTGACATAATTAAGCCAATTTAATTTTCTAGTGTAGCAACCATTAGGTAGTAATGCAAAGTATAGAGGGACACTGAGTCACACATAGAAATAAAAAAATGACAGAAAATTCTCACTGGCGCAATGGGCTGAAGATGACAAATATTTTTTTTCCAAGGACAACTTCAGAAACTTTCTTGTATATACTCTAGTACTAGTTAAATAGCAAATTTCCTCCCTGAAGCAATTTTTCCAAATATGTTCCAATTTTCCAATCTAGTGCATATTAGAAGTTAGTATTCTTTAGCAGGAGACTGATTATACACGGGCAATCTTACATTTAAAGGATGCAAGGAGGTTAGCGAGGTAATCTATGTCAAGAAAAAACAGGTCATGTCACCATTTTCAGATTTATTTATTTTTGTTGGAAAAATCCCACTTCACATATTTTTGTGGTGATAAATCTGTTTTTGAGGTGTACTCATAGTGATGCTAACCTTAACTTAAAATTTTCAGTCTCCAATCTCACTTACCCTTTATTTGAAGTGATTAAAGCAAAGCACCTTGGCCATCCCCGCTTTAGCAGAACAAGCGAACAAAATTGGACCTCTTGAATCACACTTTCTAATAAAAATTTATGAAAATAGGCCTTTCACTATGTCCTGAAGGTGAGCAAACTTAGATCATGTTGAATCAAGAAAGGAAAGCAAATCCCAGAGTTGAGGGTCTTCCATTGAGATCTCCCACTCACTGCTGAACAAGTCTGTGGCTCTTTGCTAATCTAGGCTGCCAGATGGCTAGCGCATGAGGAGAGAGAGTGGTTTCCCAGATGTTTGGTAATCAAATAATAAAGTCCTTTATTGATCAAAATGAACACTTGTAGTTTTTGCCTGGAAACTAATTGGATTAATTGGTAGCCAATGCATGGAACACAGGTGCAACATGCTCCATGCCTGAAACATTGCATTAATTGTAGAACCCTGCATACCAGCAAAGAATTTCAGCATTAAAAAACCCTATCAGATGATATGATTGTCTTTTACACTGATTTCTAAGAATTGTATCTCTTGATCACAGGAAACAGGAGGAAAAAAAACATTAAAATTCTACACAAAAATACCCTTCAGCTTGAGATTTCTTACCCAGGCTCACAACCCATGGGCACAGAGAATGGGCTTTTCCCAGGCAATCTCTCCCTACTTGTTCCCAAAGCAACTGTTAAGCCCCTCCTTGGAGTATGTGTGAGAATCAGGACAGGTTAGTGTGTCTGTACACTGTCACAAATGCATTATAGTTCACACTAGAAATCAAATCTGGATGTGTTCAGAGGCATGGATAATTAAGGCAAGTCCTGATGCACCCAAGGGAGAAGGTTTCAGCCTTTCTGCTAAGCGAAGATGTAAAAGCATTCTTGGTCACTGACACATTTTGGACAGCTAGAAGCAGCAGAGAATTCAACAGAAGCCTTTAGAATGTGATTTGGCTTTAAAAAAAAAAAAAGGCTGGTATAATCAAAGGAGCAAATATTCTGCAAATATTCTTTTTTGCCATCCGCTCTCTTTTTTTCCTGACAGCTAACTGACCTTTCTGTTCTGTTCTGTTTTCTGTTCTGGTTTGAGCTTTATTCAGCTGTCTGTCTTACAAGCACCAGTTTCAGTCAGAAAATAAGAAAAACCAAACAACCTCACTGTTTGTGTTCACTGAAAAGATGTAAAGCTGTACTGTCATAGCTTCCAGTATAGTCACTGATATCTCCTCAAGCAATTGAACATACAGATTGAACAGAAGAGTTGACAGAAGAGAACCCTGTGCTTCTCTATAGAAGTGGTCCTGTAGTGTCAATATTTGCCACAGTACAGATCTCTCTCTGCCATGACAGAACAGCATATAATATATATATATATACATGCACACACACAAAATGGGAGTTTGGAATTCTGACTAACAAAAAATGTAAACTGAAGTATCATTTGAATGGCAGCATTTGTACTTTTCCTTCATAAACAGTAGAAATATGCTCTGCTGCAACTTCCCCATGTAGGTGGCATTATTGTGTGCATTGATGTTCCCATCTTTCTGAAAGGAAGGGCTGGCTGTCTTTGACAAGAAAAATGACTTGTATGTTTCAAGGATCAGTGTTTACAAGCAGTAAAATGCATGTGGGTATTGTAGTGCTTTATTCAGGTACAGACTTTAGTCCTCAGAACTGTACTTGAACTGTAGGAAAAAAATCTACTGAACATCTTTTTTTTTTCTGTGAGCTTTTTTCATATGGACATAGTAATATACGTGTCTAGGCACATACTGGTTGTAAGCACCTTACAACAGTCTTTTAGAAGCAAAAGTGTTACTTCAGATCTTTTGATTTTTTTTTCATTTTCTTAAGCTAATCCCTGTGTATTAGACTATATTGAGCAACGCAAACCAGTTGAGACAGAAGTCTCTTAAGCAGGATCCTAATTAAAGTGGTGCATATGTCAAAAAACAAAACGAAACAGCCCTACAGACACTACCCTCCTGCAAACTCCTCCTTCCTCCAAAAGTTGATATGTAGGTGTGAACTTGAAAATGATAAACTAAGGATTGGAATAACTGGACGAATATCACACCATGTTGTTACCTAGTGTGATCTGGGATTTTTGTACATGTGAGCAAGGCTGTGTTTCTCAATGTAGTAGGTGAATTATCAGCTTGTCTTCTACCAGGTAAAGACCTTCATGAAGAAGAGATTTCCATAAGGTTAAGGAAGAACATGAAAATGTTTCCAGAAGTGTGCACATGTTTTGCTGTGTGTGGAATATTTGTGCCACAGGGCTGTATGCAGGAATGAATGGTAGTGCTGCATTTAGTCTCATTGTGATTATGAAAAGTCTTGGGGGCACTGTCATCATGTTACATTGGCAAAGGTCTCTCTGTCAGACCCTGTCTCATGAAATTCACCTTTTTTAAAAAAGGTGAATGTGGTCACATGTTTGGCACCACTACTCTAGATCTTGAAGTGGACCAGACCAGGTAATTGAAATAAATATACTTGCTCTTAAGTGGTTATGTATGTAGCCCACATGTACACATGTTCCATGACAGAAGACATGCTTGGGAATTTGCACAGCAGAGTGGGAGATTATTGTACTCTTTTTCCCCTATTTTACAAGTTATTTTATTGAGTGATCATGTTCATGGCTAGAACTATTGACACTGATAAAGACTACAACTGCATAACAGTATCCTATCACTTAGCCGTTCAATAAAGAAACCTTTTTACTTGAAGATGCACCAGAATTAACAGGCAGTTTCATCATCCTGAGTTTATTGAATGATGCCACACTTAACAATCCTTTACGTTCTGTAATGGCAATAAATGAATTTACAGGACTTCACCCAAATTTTTATTTTATTTTTCTATAGACCAATCACTGCTTCATTCATCCTAGTTTATATAATGTGCAAGGTAATTTTTGTGTATGTATTTTGTGTTGTCCTTCTGCTACAATGTTTAGCCCTGAATATCCAACCTGTTTCAAACAGCAGCATTTTCATTCCGAGTGTCAGAGTATGATAATTCCTAGCTTTAAGGATCCCTTGTATATTCTCTAAATTAGCTATTGTTTCTTGGAGAAACAAAAGATATTCTTATTGTAAACATTTTAATAATGTTGTGCAAAATCAAAAGAATTATAGTTGTAACCAGTTCTGCAATTAAGTCTTTTGAGTGTTTTCATGCAAATAAATCTCTTGTACGTGTTCATGATTTCCTACTTGATTGGCTAAAATTGTGATAATGATCGAGATTATTCTGTCCTCCATATACTTGCTATCTCTCGTCAATGAACAAAGATGTTAACGTTGAACAATGACGTGAAGTGAGTTCCAAACTATGCCATTCGAATGTGGTATTCTGCAGCCCATTTCCAAAGCAATAGTGCAAACAATACAGCAGTTTGTTCTCTGCACACAAAGATGTTTGGGTTTGTGACAGACAATGCTATTTACATTAACACAGCTTATAGAGAGAGCCTGGAATGAGCTACTTAATGGCATATTGTGTAGTTTGTGCAATACACCTGCTAAACTTATTACGGGGCATTTAGATGAACTTCTCAGTGTAAATGACCTTGCTGTTTCTTTGTTTATATATAAAATCTTTTTGAAGAGATCAGTGCATGTGACAATGTTGTAATTTCATCCTAATTACAAAACACCAAATGCGATATTAAAGGTATAGCATTACATACATCTACATTATTATTGCAACTGCTTGAAAATTATAAATAGAGTTCAGTGAGAGTTCATACCTTATGTATGGCAAAGTATGGGCTTTGTTACCTGAAGTCATGGAGGAAGCTTTCAAGCAGAGAACTACAAAAACATCGTGGCACACTATGCACCAAAGCTGTGTGACTACAGAGAAGAGAATGCTCATTTTTATCTGCAAAAATGTAAAATTCATTGAAGCCCTTTGAATTTTTTAGCCCTTCGAGGTATCATAAACTTTTTGTGGAAAATCAGATCTCTTAGAATTTATACTTGGACAATGTGAAGAAATCAGATTAATTGCACTGAATGAAAAGAGCAGAGTTCGGATTTAGTAGTTAGGCCAGAACTTAACTTGGCAACGTTGATTTGGGGATGGGGCATGGCTGTTAAATGTGAGCATTATTTTGTGGGATATTGCTGGTATGGAGGAATTATTGCATCCCTTTTCATTTCCCCATGTTTATAAATGGTGTAATAAAAACTGATATCGTGTATAACTACTTTCCTAAATTTAAAACTTGACTCAGGGCATGTCTCTGTCAAAATCTTAAACTGACCTGTGTTAGGTCGACTTATAGCCACTGCATTAGTTACTGTGGTGGTTCATGTCCACACTGTCCTTCTGTTGATGGTGCAGGAGTGCTTCCACCAACTTAAGAGTGGCAAGGTTGGGGGATGAGACCTGGGCTCTCAGCTCTGCTCCAGCAGCTGGGCTGCCTCCAGGGTCTCATCTCCCTATCAGAAGCACGGCAGCCACTGAACAGGGAGTGGAGATCCGTGCTCCTGGTGGAAAGCTGAGCGGCAGGGGGAGGGCAGCCATGCTCCTGGCATGGAGCTGGGAGCCTCAAGACAGCATCCAGGAACATGGACCCTGCAGGCAGCGCAGCTTTGAGTGAGGGAACCCTGTGTGCACAGCCCAACTTGGAGTAGAAAGCCTAGGCAGTAGCCTGGGCTATGGCTACACTTACAAAGTTAAGTCGACTTAAAGTCGACCTTGTGAAATCAATTTAACAAATTAACTACACTTTAAGTTAACAACAGCAGAGATAGCTGTTATATTGGCTTTAAGTCGACTTAATAAAGTCAACTTAGCTTTAATCCTGGTCTACACTGGCCTTTAGTCAATTTAAGGTGTTGATTTAAGGCTTAAGTCAACCTAGAAGGAGGTGTTATTAAGTTGACTTAAGCTTTCCTTAAGTCGATTTAAGGGAATGCTTAAGTTGACTTAAGAAAAGCCCAGTGTGGATGCGGCTTTGTTTTAGTCAACTTAGCGTCTTTAAGTCAACCTAACTTGCCAGTGTAGACGCACCCCTGGTGAGGAGCCCGTGGGAGTATAGGCTCTAGCTGTAGCCACCCTTGCACCTTGACTTTCTTGTCAATTTCACAGCTCCTTGCTAGAGCAGTGAAATTCAGAATGACAGCCAACAACTGACGTAAGTAATCTGCAGTGTCCACACGTACACTGCCTTTCCCTGACTACACCCGGCATATGCCCCAGGCCCCTCGTGCAGGTGGAGTTATGTTGGTGTAGTGGGGGACGCAAGGCTGTAGTATGTGTGCTGACATAACCAGGTCAACCTAACCTGCCAGGTTTAAAACAAACATAAGGAAGTTCTTCCTTATGTAGCATATAGTCAACCTGGGGAACTTGCTGCCATGACATGTTGTGCAGGCCAAAAGTACTAGTGGGTTCAAAAAGGAATTGGAGAGATGTTTGTGGAAGATAGGGCCAACAGTGGCTGTTAGCCAAGATGATCATGGGTACAACTCCATGCCCTCGGTGTCCCTAAACATCTGACTGCTGGAACATGGGGCTAGAAGATGGGCTGGATCACTTTATAACTGCCCTTTTCTGCTCATTGTCTCTGAAATATCTGGCACCAGCTTCTGATGGAATACAGAACACTAATCTAGATGGACTATTGGTCTGACCTACAATGGCCATTTTATATAAATTCCAGCAGGACTCCAAAGATAATAGATTGCGTGGTTTGTTTATGCAACAAATGCTCCCTTTTATCTTGTTCACAAAAACGTTTTATTGACACGGTTCAGTCATGACCAGACTACAGTCCACCCAGCATAGGAGACTTTGGACGATTGCTGCATACAGTATGTGAGAAGGACATTGAATAGTGTGCAAAAAATATTGATGGGAAATTCATTAATCTGAGTCTGGGTGGGTGGAGCAATGTATACAGTGACCCAGTAACATCCTTTTCTGTGACAAAAGTAGATGGGGGTTGTCTGTCTTGAAGAAATAAATGATACACCAACAAATGCTTACACAGCAGAATACTTAAAAGCAGTAGAAGTAAAAGCTATAACAAATTTTAAACAGAAATTCAAGTGTGAGGCACACAGCTTTGTCATGGATAATGCTACAACCGTAGTAAAGATGGGAAAAAATGTAGAAGAAAATGGAGGAAACCTGGAACTTATAACCGATGGGTATAGTGCTCATTTGATACATTTTTTCAGCAAAGATGTGAGTATAATTTTTCATAAACTGGAAATCTCAAGTTTTGCTCACCTCTAGTAGTGACATTTGAAAACTGTCTGATTTACAAGCTAAGAAAGCTGTCTTATAAATTAACCCAAGATCTAACTCTACAGTAGAACCTAGTTGATGATTTTGTAACTAACAAAATATAAAATGCCTGCACAAATCTGTTCTGTAAGAGACAAAGCATGAAAAGACAGGTTCCTAAACATTTAGCCACTGTTACTGTCAGATGGATGTCACTCTGTTAGTTTCTTTGCGTTGGTGGGACTTTCCTTAGCCTGCCTTGCTTTGTGATGCATAAAATCCTTATGGTCAGAGGGGTGCTACTTATCTGGCTACTTTGTGTATAAAAGTCTTAAATTTGTTTTCTCTGCCTTGTACATTATGTTAAAGCAGCATGCCTAGAAATACTTCAGAAGTTTGTATGTTTGTATTTACTTTTATCCATAATACTGATAATGATAGTAAAAGATTTAAGAAAGATTAAAATATTAGAATATGCTATGAGATACTAAAATTGGAACTTGATTCCCACAATTTTAAATCCTTGCATTTGGGAAAGGTCACTGCTACTGTCCTTTAGTACTAAAATGAGTTAGATTTGATCTGTGCTGATATGGACTGTGTATGAATCAGATACTTAGAGAGAGCCACAAACAAGCTGGACATGAATAATAGAGAATTGTTTTCGATAAATCTAACATGTTCACCTTTTGCTATAGCTGTATAGATTTCACTGTTTCCTTCTTGCTTAGGTTTGGAGTTGGAATGTAACATTAGGCAGAAGACAGTGGCGTCGCTGATGCTGGGCACATGGGGGGGAGGCATGTGCCCCGAGTCTGGCGGGCACCTGGGGCCCGGCCCAGCTGCCAGTAATGGCCCAATCCAGCCCCAGCCAGGGACCCAGGGCTTGGCCCGGCAGCTAGCGAGGCCCCAGCTGGGAACGGGGTCCCCGCTAACAGCAGCAGCCCAATCCATCTGTGCCCTTGTTGGGGACCTGGGGCTGGCAGTGGCCCTCTCCAGTACTGGCCTTGACCCCGGCTGGGGCTCCAGGCCTGGAGGCCATTGGTGGCCCACTCCATAGTCGTCCCCAACCCCGGCTCGGGGATCTGGGGCCGGACTACAGGCCAGGGGAGGCAAGAGCCCAATCCGGGCCCCAGCTGGGGACCCGGGCAGGAGCAGGCCCAGTGACATTCCTGGCAGAAACCCTTAATTTCATTTCGAATGTTTCCTTTTGTAACCCAGGCTTCCTGGGGTAACCACCTGAATATGCAAAGATCAGGGGAAGCTGCGAAAAGGAGAGCAAATTCTCCCAACACTGGTGGATTACCTGGAGCTAAACTCCCCCACCAATCACAAACAATGCTTCTGACCCCCCACACTGGATATCAAGAAGCCACCATAAAATATACTCAGCCCCCTTTACTGCATTTCAGCCACCAGTCCCCAATACAGCCACTGGGTCTGGTAAAGAGCAAAATTGCTTAAAACTCCAAGCTCTTTACCCAGAAAGGTTTCTCCTGACCCTAAAGGGTCAGTCAGCCACATTACACAGAACAGTATAGATTTGGATCTTACCCAACATACTACGCTGCCAGCCAATCCTTTAGTAACTAAAACTAAAGGTTAATTGTTCAAGGAAAGAAACAAACTATGAGAGTACCATTAAAGGGTTAACGTAATCATATACATACAATGATTGAAAGTCCAATATATCAGGTTTCCAGTAGAATATGAAGTTTGCAGATCTTAGGCGCACATCCAATACCTGGATGGGTTCAAGTCCTTAGTTCACAATTTCAGTTGTTAGAAATCCAGTTCAAAGGAATATAGACCAAATAGTCCAAGGGTGGAGTTTGCTCTAATTCTCCCATGAGAATTATCAGGGTGATTCCAAGCCGTTGCTGGCTGGGATCTCAATCCTGCGGCCCAAACTTTCCCTGAGAACCTTGGACTGATGTGAGACAAAGGAATTATGTTCCCAGCTTCCTTTTATAGTTGTAGCAAGGTGGGCATTTGCAGATCATTTCTTCATGTGGGCTTTGATGACAGTTTGCAGAGACTTCCTTAAGTAGTCAAATTCCAAAGGGGTAGCCGTGTTAGTCTATTGTAGAAAGACAACAGAGTCCTGTGGCACTTTTAAAGACTAACAGATTTATTTATAAATAAATCTGTTAGTCTTTAAAAGTGCCACAGGACTCTGTTGTCTTCCTTAAGTAGAGAATAGTAATGTATATTGTCCTTTGAAGTAAAACCTTCACCTTTTGGGCACCACCAGTAATTAGCTGCATTAGCACCATTAATAGACAGTTTACATTGGTACATCAAAGCTCCATCTAGATGTTAATGTTCCCTTTTGACCTCTTCTAATAAAACAATAGTAACTGATAGGGAAGCAGTTCATTTACCTTGCTAACCTTTAACAATATACATGTAAACATCACCAAATAACTAGTAAAACACACATGCATATCAAAGCCCTAAACTACCTGTAACACTACCATATACTTTTGAAGGTTAGATTTGGGTCATGTATTTTGCAAGATGGCTTGGCCTTTTTAGGCCTAGCATGATACCTTTCTCCTCCCTTGATTTAGGCTTCATGTTCTTCTTTCTATCACTCCTTTTTCCCCAATATTAGAGGATTAGGCCTTTATCCCTACACATGGTCCTGGGAAGGGGGGAGCTGAGTGTATGTGGAAACATGGTTTGAGTAAAACTGCACAGAATTGCAGTGCTGTTGTATTAGCTATAGTCTATGTGTTCATTTCACAAGGAAGAAAGATGTGGGAGGCAGATGGGGATTGGGAAGAATTTCTACTTTCAGTTGGAATCTTCAAGGAACAGTTCCTTGCCAGATCTTTCAGAGGAAAAAAAATTATTTTGTGGTTAAGATACAGTATTGTGATTTAGGAGAAATGTGTTCAGTTCCAGCTCTCCCATAGACTTTATATGTGACCTTTTGAAAATGACTTAATTTCTCTCTGCCCCTCACCCTCATGTGTTAATTCCTTAATTCTAAGAGACTTTAAGAAGATAAACACATCAATATTTTGTAGGTGCTCAAATACTATAGAGAAGGGGCCAGATAAATACGTAGACTCTTGTATTTTGGAAAGTCTTAGAGGAGGACTGCTGAATGCTAGATGCACAACTGTAATATAAAATTCATATTTGCGTAGATGCTTTTGCAATTGCTGGCATTTCTTGATTCAGCAAACTACAATGTGAATATTTATTATAACTTTATTCTAATGATCAGGACCTATTCTGCAAACTGCTGCACAAAAATGTACAAATGTTTCCTGCCCCAAATGGTATATGATGTAAGATAAGCAGCCTTTAAAGGAAAAAATAGAGGGATACAATCGAGTATATATTGCACTTTTAAAATCTACACAGATAAAATCACTTTTATTTACCCTCACTTTTCAACCTGAGTTCAATTCATGGGATGATTTTTTTCATAAGCATCATAACAGAAGTGGGTCTTGGGAAGGAGAAACTGGTAGCCTTGATGATCTTTTCAGGAAAGAACATACTATACAAAGAGCAGATGGAGGGTGGGATAAAGACTGCAATGGAATGAGTGAGTAAATGGGCTGTTGATGTTATTCTTGGTGGAACATAAGAGGAGGAGCAGCATGGTAGAACATAGAGAAGAAAAATAGTGGGGGCATCAAACAAAAAATCATGCAAAGGCTGAAATTCTTTGATTTTTAATCCATGCATTACCCAGAAAAGGAGCTGAAAGTGTAAATCCTGGCTAGTCATGTTTAAAACATTTAGACTTCCTGATGTAGAAAAACATTCTTAAACTATATTAGTGTTATTAAATAGTAAAATGAGGAAGAGTTGAAACATGTTCTATAACTCGCTGATCTAGTGAGAAAGCCCTAATAAAGCCGAGTGTCTTGAAAGAGTGATTATGATCATATTGTCATTTTTATTATAAATTCTGGTTTTTGTTTATCAGACCACTTTTTAAATTTTAATAATAGCACAGGTATTTCTTCCCCTTCTTAGGTATAATAATTCTTGAGAAAACTGTAACTAAAATCTTTTTCCTTAGCAGTTCTCCCTGTCAATTGCTCTGGAGTAAGTAAATTAGCTTTAATAGTCTGTGTATATAGGGTGGAAGATGCAATTTACCTTACTCTAGCTCTCTTACCTGACCCAACCAGCAGTACCCCTACAGTGGGAGAAACATCAAGGGTAATTAATATGACTGGAAGAAAACTAGGGGTATGATGTCTTTGGAGTTTGTCTGTGTTGGTAGGAGGGTGGCATTTGGTGAACAAAAGATGGAGGGTTCTTATTAAATAGGAAAAGAAATCTGTATTGTGTCATAAAGTTAAGATTCAGTTCTGTGAGTTACGGAATCCATGACCAAATCGTGTCCTTAGTATACACCGATACAAGACAAGATGACCTCTCATTATCTAAACAGAGGCCTCAGTTCAGTAGCTTCTGCTGTTTTCTTTTGGTCCATACCAGGCAACAGACTGCAGCCATGAGCAGGTCACTTCACACACTGGCATTTCAGACTAACATAGTGTTGCTGCCTTCTGCAGATCTGGGATTTCGATAGCTATAGCCATAGATTTGGTAGCCCAGCCCTGTCAGAACAGGCCATGCTCAGCAATCTGATGGGATATTTGCAGTAAAGTTCACAAACCAGTTTAATAAATATGATCAAATAAGTATGTCTTCAGCAAGAGCTGTCAGATTGCTCTCGGCAGGGATTGTCAACCGTATTGTTAGTGTTTGTAGGCACTTTCTCAGTGGCTGTGAGAGAATTCAGTCACGTGATCTTTAAGTGTTAGACATACTTATTAGTGAGCTCTGATGTTTGAAATTGGGTCAGGAGGGGATGCTGCCAGATTATGGACTAATGGTAGTTATGTGCTCACCTGTGATTAATCTGGCGCCATCAGATCAGTACTAACCCTGTCAAGCTCTTTTATGCCTGAAATAAAGCTGTACTGTGCAGTCATGGAAACTCAGTACTACAGATCTCTGCTGTCTAAGCAAGTTGGTGGTGGTTGTGCTTGAAGACCTCCTTCAAGAAAATTTTGTATAGTGTCTTGCCCCTTTCTGTGGTCTCATAATACTTGTTGTGTGTTGGGAGGGGGGATTAGATTTCAGAACAGTTGAAACGTTGCCTAACAGCATGGCATTAAGAGAAAACATTACTTTAAATGGTATGAATGTTAGATTAAATGCACTTTACAAAAGTATGGAAGAAAATGCTGGGGCAAATAGCTAATAAATGGGTAGTTTAAAAATGTGCCACTTAAATATGGATGAACATTAAAAAGTGAATTATGTTGCAAGTGCTAAAATTAGACACACAAAACCAGTGTAAATATGTTTTTGGATTCCAGTTTGCAAGCTGAATTAAAAGCAACAGATAAAACACCAATCCAAGTTTTCATGTTAAAAAAAGAAATGGTAATGGATTTTTAATTGTTCACTTGTATTAAGACAGAGTGGTAGGTTGGGAAGTAGCATGTGAAGAGGTCATGTGTGCATGCTCCACATACACTAAATAATTAGAAGTGGAATGACTGCTTGTGTCATTACTCCCAGGTGGTCATATCTTAACTATCATTGGCTAATCAAACTGATTTCAGATCAAAATTTGTTATAATTTTGATAAAGCTGTAGAAAATTATTTTTCAAATAAACAAAAAGGCAAACAGTCCAGTACTAAACAGAGAGAGCGAGCGAGAGAACAAGCGCGTGTGTGGCTTTTTAAAGCAAATGAAAACTGGGATGAATTCTGTGTTGCTAGATGTAAATTGACATGAGTGAATTCAGTAGAAATGTCTTCCAAGAAACCTTGCTATATGGGCTTCTTTTGATATGTCACTGAGCTTTGTCCTTCCAAAATGATGAATTGGCAGGTTAGGCATCAAACCTGAGATGTGAATGTAGGCTACGTATAATGTGGTAATGTATGGATGCTTCAGAGCAGTGGTTCCCAACCTTTTTGCCTCAAGGGGTGCAGATATCATTTTTACAGCCCTGAAGGGCCACCAGCCTCCACCAGCAGACCCCCACTGAAAAGCAGCCTGCCTCCTCGCTGATCTCCCATCTTCTTGGCTGACGCAAGGACACCACATGTATCCTGTAGCCTTGTGCGCTCCATCTGGGTCCCTAGGCAGTGGCTCTCTTCTGCAGCCAGGGAGACAGAAAATCAGTGCTTCCCTTCCCTCTGATGCTAGCAGGGACCTCAGCACCTATGGACCCAGGAGGAGCGCTTTGCTGTGCTCTCTGCTACAGCCAGGAGCAGAGGAGCATAGGTTTCCTATCCTCTTGATTGCCACAAGGAACCTGCAAGGTCTTTTAATCCTGCAGAAAAATGCGTCACTTGGGTCCTTAGGTAATGGCTCCCTTCTGCAGCCAGCAGGAGGGGAATCGTGTGCCACTATTGGCCTCCAGACCTCAGGCTAGGAACCACTGCTTTGTTATACCTGACCTGTAAGTGAATGAGTGCTTCAGTTTCTGATGCTACCAGTATGTTGACCTCAGAATACATGTACATCCTATTAAAACAATGTCTTCACTTGAAGAAAAGGACATCTGCCTTCATGTAATAATGGTCATATCTGCTAACTGAAAAAAACAATGTAGGAATATGTATGAAATTGATATCTGACAATATTAATACTTGACCTGTGCCTTATGCTGCTGTTGGAAGAACATCAGTAATGGCTTCAAGCTATGACTCTATCATTAAAAAAATCACGTCACAATTAATAGATTCAGGATTCATTGAGTTCTTTCAACCTAGTGTCGCACTCCTTGTCTCTGTGACAACCTTCATTTCCTACTTGGCAAATTGAAGCCTGGTAGCTAGACCCTCAGGAAGTTGTTAAAGCAATTAAAGGCTTCTGTCTCTCAGCACATTGCATGGTTACCATAGTATCCTCTGCCTCCAAATCTTTACTGATGATGTCACTGTGCATACAGGGGTTATTCAGAGCATCTACATGAAGATGATTCACCCCTTGCTAAAGATCATAAGCCCCACTCCATATGCTGTATCTCCTAGTATCATTTTGGAAACTCATTAGCTGGGAAGGTAATGGCTTCTGCTTCTTATTTAACCATTTTAAAATGTCCTTATGCTGTGTGAAGTAGGAGGGGGGTTTTCTTCCATTGCGTCACTAGCTTAAATTCAGTGCGTGTCTGTGTGTGTGTCTGTGGTATTTGAAACACTTTCCTAGAACACAAAAACCTACCAAAGCTTTTTTTAATCTTATAAAAGGTGTAGGAATACAAACAAAAAATGAACTTATAGTTAGGAGTTGGTCTGCACCTCAATAAGCAAATTTAATAAAATCAGCAAGGTATTTTTATTTTTAATGTTTAAAATAAATGCAAATATGGAATATGAATAATTACTACTTTTAGGACAATAAATGTCTTAAGCAACTGTGGACAAACAAAATGTTTAACATACTCTGTTAGTGTGTGGTCAGGCTGAAAAAAAACCTGTAAAAGAGCTTAAATTATAAAGGAGATGCTTAGATGCTTCTCTAGCCTCATGTGTTAGCTTTACTGGAGATTGTAAAAACCAAGCTACACATTTGTTGTATGCCTTTTCAGGTTTTGAAAATATAAATCTATGTGATGCCCTTTTCAATTACCTGCTTACTTTCTTGAAGTTATGATAGTAAATTGGATAACGGGACATTTGAAGATCCACCTTCTATGGGACTTTCTGCCTCCTTTTGTTTTGTTTTATGTAATAGTGTTCTAGCTGAATCAGTCCGAAGATATTAGGAAGAATAGGGGTATGAAATATTATCTTTTTTTGCACCAACTTCTGTTGATGAGTGAGACAAGCTTTCGAGCTTACAGAGAGCCATTCATAAAGTCTGTGACACTTACTTAGAGTGTCATAGTTAAATACATAGTGGAACAGATGATTTATCAAAAGTAGTTAACACATGAGTATATCCTACACACTTTCTCTTCAAAGCATTTTCTCTTTTGCCTATCTGGCACAGTTGACCATCACAGAGTACCCATCTTTGATATGGGAAGTGGCTTTCCAACACAGCTCTTCATTTGATATCACCTTTTCTCTATCTAATTAGACAAGGGGTTTGAGCTTTAACTGTTCCTTGTTTTCAGAACCTGTGATGTGAAGAGCAGTGGGACACTTGCGAAGAGCATCTTCGGCTTTTGTGGGGATTTTTGTGAAAGTACCTTGAGGCCCTCTGTTTGGGGTGGTGTCCACGCTTGAATCATTCTTATGAAACTACACCTCTGCTCTAGGTGTAAAACAAACAAGATGTTAGGATGCATAAATAATAGGGTGGAGAATAATATGGAAAATATTTTTATCATGCCCTTGATTTATTTAATGATGTGTCTTTGTCTGGAATACCTCATCTCAAAAAGGACATTGCAGAATTAGAGGCAGTTTAGAGAACAATAACTAGAATGAGTAGGAGGTGTGGGGAAAAACCTCATCTGAAGAAAAATCTTAAAGATTGGGGTTGTTTACCTTAGAAAATAGATAAATGAGAGGGGACATAATAAAAAATATATATAAAATGAGTGGCTTAGAGATAGATTAGGAGCTTCTGTTGCCCCCATCTGATGATACAAGACCAAGAAGACAGTTGGTGAAATTAAAAGATGGAAAAATCAAAACTAATAAAAGCTAATATTTCAAACCATTTGCAACTAAATTGTTGAATATATTGGCACATTATGACGTAGAAGCCAAAAATTTAGCAAGATTCAAGGGGGGTTAAACATCTGTATTGATAACCAGAATATCCAAATTTAGAAAATTAATGCCAACCGATTTTGAGAAAAAATCTTAAATCTCAAGCATCAGATCTTAAGACAATCTCTAACTATAAAAGATTAGGTAGAGATTTGATGCAAGGGACAGACTATCCCACGCCTGTCTACTTGGGGGATTCTTACTCATCCTTTAAAGCAGCTGCTGCTGGCCACTGGTGGAGGTAGGGTACTGAACTAGATGGATGACAGGTTTGAATCCTGTCTGGCAGTTCTTGCTTTCCTAAATCTTTTCCAGAAGTTTCAATTTTCTTTTGATCTCTAGGAGTTTTCCTATCTTCTTTATGCTTTAAGATAGACTGTATATAAAGAATGTCCTATGTTTGTTAGCACTTTTATCTTGGTACAGAACAGATGATGATTAATGAAGTGTGTGGGCATAATAGGTATATACATCTTTACCTGTTGCATATATTGATTTCTCCTTTTCTCATGCAGTTAGTCACTTGTGCCATGTTTCTGTGGTGTTTGTTTTTGGATTCTCCAGTACTTTACAAGTTTCAGTGAATACTCCCTTGACAAGCATCTTTGTGGACAACCCCTGGCATTAGAGATATTAGTTGTCTTGTTTAAAAACTTCACATTGGCTTTACAACATGAATCATGTACCATATTTCAGCCATCTTAATGTAAACACTCTTAATCATTATTTTTACTGTCTTTTATTAATAATTTTCATATTATAAATAGACATACTTCTGTACACTCATTGAAAGCTTTTTCTTACTGTTGTTATTAAACATAGTGTTCCACAAGACTCTTACTACCAGTGGGTTACATAAGCATGTGTGTGTGCATGGCGCGCATGTATGTACATATGGTGATTTGTTTGGGTTTTTTTTTTAAACAGGTTTCCTTTGCTGCCCTGTCCACAGAGGACAGTCCCAGCTAGAGAGAGACTGAGCTATTTATGTTAAACTGTAGTAGCTCATTGTTTGAGCTCTGGAGGTGCCTAGTACAGGGGTCTGCAACCTGCAGCTGTTTGGCTGCCCCCTTGCAACTTTGGCCTCTGCCCCTGGCCCTTTCTCCCACACCCCTGCCATCAGGGACCCCCCCCCCCCCCGAAAAGCCTGCTCCTGGTTCCAGCTTTTCCACCCTGCTAAGGAACTGTACGGCAGGGGCCCTGGCCCAGTGCCCAGGTCCCAGATCCCCACACCCACTACAGGAGGCTACACCATTACACTCTCAAGACACTTGGTTATTGAAGGAATTTTTTAAAATGGCTCTTCTTATGTTTTTGGTTGCTGAGCCTTGGCCTAGTGTATCGTCCACACTGGTGGTTCCCCTGACTACTTCTGCTGACACAACTTAGTCAATTTTCTCTAGTCTTTGCCTTCGAAAGATACGTAGAGACATTTTAAAAAATGAAGGTTTTCTCTTTCCTGTCACCACCTGTTCTGTGATGAGATGATCCTTCCTAACTACCTTAAACTGAACAACTTGTGGCCAGTGCGCAAAAATGTTTAGCACCAGAAGATTTTAGGTTGGTCTCAGAGGTCAAACTCACTTTTGCCATCAGTTAAATTCCATTCTTATTAAGATACAAATGCATATTTTAGAAGTCTCAATCATACAGAATGAGCATATGCCAATATATTTGAGAACAAAAATATATTTGAGTGATTTTGGCTCTTTGCTAAATGAAAAATGAGGTTGAAGATTCAACTTTAGGATTCTGTTGCTCATTTAAGCTGCTGCTGAAATTTATCAGCACGTCTAGGCAGCAAGGGCAGGGAAAAAGACCTCTAAATGACAGACTTCAAACATCAAACTTAAAATAAAATCTGCTTCATTATAATGTATACTTCAAAAAGAGTAACCCAGTGAGTTAACACTGTTTTCCACTGGTATGCTGTGACACTCTCCTGACACTTTTTCCTCTTTTTAAAAAAGCATATCACATTTGCCTTCTCTCTACTAGATTAATTACACTAGAGAAAATACTCAGCCATTAATTGATTTTAAAGATGTTTGCTCATCCACCTACTGGTTCTTTCAACTTGGGAGGGAAAATTTTCAGCTCATCTTTTTAACGCTCAGTAGCATAGGCAGTCTTAGCTGCGGGGGCGGGGGTGGGAGGGAGGGCAATGTGGGCAACTGCCCCACGCCACCACCATTTTAAATTTCCTCCCAGCTGGCGCACGTTCTACATGTGTGCCAGTCAGGGCAGGAGTCAGAGCAGCAGGGAGGGCATTTGGCGGGGAGCCGAGTGGAGACAAAGCCACAGTGTCCCATGGCAGCCGAGAAGCCCGGCAGCATCCCACAGCAGAGGCTGGGGACCCCAGCTGGGACTGGGGAGCATGGGGGCTTGGCTGCTGAGTGTGTCCCACAGTGCAGCCCTGGGAGCCCAGCAGGGGCCGGGGAGCGCAGGGTTTGAGGGAGCCTGGCAACATCCCATGGTGAGGGTAGTGGGGCTGGCAGTGTCCCACGGCTGGGGCCGGGGGAGCCCCACAGTGGGTCTGATGGGGCTCTGCTAGGCCAATGGGAGGAGCCGGGCAGCTCCGTAAGCCGATGGGGGGGCTGTAGCCCTGGTGGGGAGGCAGGGCTGGCAGGGCCCTGTTGAGGGGGCCATAATTCAAGGACAGGCCCCGCACGTGGCGTGGGGGTCCATCCATGACTTTTGCCCCAGGTCCCTGAATTGCTATGACTGCGCCTGGCAGGGGCGTTGCTGGCGCTGGGCACATGGGGCACGAGCCCCGAGTCTCAGCGTCAGTGCTCCGGATCTGGTGAGGATCCAGGGCCGGGCCCTTGGCAGCAGCAGAATCCAGCCCCGACCCTGACCAATGACCTGGAGCCAGGCTGCCGCTGGCAGCGGGACCCGGTGCCAGCTCGACCCTGATCAGGGATCCGGGGCTGATTCGGGCCTAGGGGGACGGGGCCTGGGCCCCAAACCTATTTTGGGGGCAGTGACGCCCCTGGTAATCCATATGAAGAAAACAGTTGTCGTGTCACAGGGTACCAACATTGCATCTGAAATCTAGGTCAATAATGAAGCTCTAGATAACACAGATCATTATGCTGTTTAAGCTCAATTTTTACCAGCTCACTTAACCTTCATAAGGAACTTGATGCAAGAATCAGAAAAGCTTCTGTTACCTTTGGCAAACTTACTTCCAGTGTTTGAAACAACAATCTGCTAACTCTGAACACAGAGTACCTTTTATCATGCTCTTGTTCTTCGTACCCTCCTTTGTGGTTGTGAAAACTGGATTATGTTCTACAATCAGGAGTGGAGATTTTAACAGTTTCCACCTCGGCTATCTTAAAAAAAAAATCTTTTGAGTTACTTGGGACCAATGGATAACCAATAATGCGGTCTTTGAGAGAAATGACCTACAGTCTATGCAGACTACCCTGGACATTCAAAGGCTTTGCTGGTGGGGACATGTGGAGCGCATGCCTCAAGATTGTCTGTTGAAGGCTGTGCTCTATGGTCAAGAACACCCTGCAATGCAGCGGAAGGTCAAAGCGCCAATGGAGTGATAAGGTCAAGCAAGGCTTCAAGAAATTCAGTGTTCTTACTGACAACAGGGAAAATTCTGCTCACAGTCGTTCGGTTTGGAGAACCCGGGTTAAGTTGGTGCAGTCACCATGGAGAGCTATCAGAGAGCATAGTCAGAGGCCCACAGGTGAGCCAGGAAGCAGAGTATTCTCCAACTTCCATCTGGCAAGTGGGTCTGTTGCACCTGTGGGAAGGATTGTCTCCTGAGCATTGGGCTCTTTTTTCCCAAACCATTGCTAAGCACCACTGACAGACCATCTGTGTGGCATTTCCTTTCATTCAAAATGTAGGATGGCCATTCAGTATTAAGTGGATGACTTAACAGGTAAGGCACTGGCCTGGGATTCAGAAAACCTGTCTTCAGTTCTTGGGTCAGCTGCAAGAAACCTTATCTGTTACATACTTTACACTGAAAAAAAAGAGTCCTGTGGCACTTTTAAAGACTAACAGATTTATTTATCGCATGAGCTTTCGTGGGAGAAAATCCCACTTCGTCAGACGCTTTGAAGATGGGAAACGTATGTGTCTGTCTGTCTTGATCTATAAAGCTTGGCAATGTGTTGTTTTTTCCAGGCATGCTTTAATACTGCACAGCTTTTTCATTTTATACTTGAGCTAATGAAAACAGCTCAAGTCTTTTCTGTTTAACTTTTAAATAATGATCTTGTATGTAGGACACAGCAAAATAGTATGCAGTGGTATTTCATATCTCTGGAAATTTTATGTTGGACTTTGGATAGGACTTTTCAAGTATAGGAGAAAAAATAAACCTTTTTGCAAGCGTAATATTTCTCTTAGGTGTACTTTGATATAAAATATGAACATAAATTAAAAGTTTGATGTTTAAGCTCTTTTTTGTGTGGCTAAGAGGGGGGTGTTTATTTTAATAACTATTTTAACATATACATTTACAGCAAATATTCATGTTTTCCAAAATGTTGCATCTTAAATAAGTTTTTCAATATCTTAAACTTTCTTTTAAACTTTAGAAATTAATGTTTTGCCACAAATATTGAACATAGTAATTTTGGTAACCATTTCTTATGAAAAGAGTATAGGTTTTGTTTCCAAGAGCGTCTGAAAATGTGGAGCTTTGGCAGCTACAGTGGATGGTTTTGCTGTAGTAATTAAAATACAGATGGAGGCCATTTCTTTCCCAAATGTTTGATTGGCATATACACTGTGGTCAGCGTTATTCAGTGCTGAACACATAGGCACCATCTGTTTTCAGTCTGCGTACATAGGATGGTCTCAGTAGAATTTTTATGATTATCACATGAGCTAATTTTAACCTCATTTAGGCAAAATATCCATCTTTCA
Organism: Pelusios castaneus; assembly: GCA_007922175.1. NCBI lineage: Eukaryota > Metazoa > Chordata > Testudines > Pelomedusidae > Pelusios > Pelusios castaneus. Next base: position 1,475,451 of record ML685772.1, read on the forward strand.
TGAGCATATTGAAGATATAAAAAAACTAGAGCATTCAGGATTGCAGTAACAACAAAGATGGACTCTACCAACAGAAAAGTCTCATTTAGCTGAAAATTTTGAGTTTACTATAGTTGAAGATGACATCAAAGTTTACTATAATTGAAAGAAATTAGCGGCAAGGAAAGTGTATATTCCTTATTTTTATTTTATTGAGGTGGGCTGGTTCATGGAAGCTTTGGGACACATTTTTTTTCTTCTGGTGATTGCTGTCTTGTGACTTATAATCTAAGCCTTTGTCTACTTGAATGGTTTAAAATGTGATTTTGCTGGAGTGCAAGGGTAAGAAGCTGGTTTGGAGAGGGTATAGAATGGAATCTGATGGAAACTCCAGACAGTGATTGTAAATAGTTCTTTCAATAAGTTTAGATGGAGGTGGAGAAAAGGTAATCGGGGACCCAAGTGGAGTCAAGGGTGTGTTTCTTAAGATGGGAAAAGACAAAAGCATGTTGATATTGTGAAAGGAAAGAGCCAGAGCAGGGAAGGGTTAAGGAGAAGAGTTAGGGAAGGAAGAATGAAGGAGGGATGGAAGGAGGGAAAGAGAACAGGTATTAGAGAAAACAGGAGGTAGTGGGGAATGAAGTGATCGAGACAATTGGTGGAGGGATTAGGAGCAGAATAAAGTGATATGGAGAAGGAGGAGAAAACTGAGGGAAGGGAAGGGAAGTCAAGCCGAGGGGAGGAGGAAGTTTATGTTGTGTATATAGTCACCTGAGTGAGGGCTGGAGATTGGTGGGGCAGACCTTGTGATGGGAGAAAAGGGTGGAAGAAAGTGAATCAGGAACAGAATCAACAATCGTATCAATGAGGTGGAAAAAGTGGAAAGGGAAGTCAGGGAGGAGAGAGTTGAGCAGCTGAGAAATCATCTCCACCAATGGTTTACAACAGGGTGGCCAAATTTACTGACCCTCCGAGCCCCCCACTCCCTGCTCTGCAGAAACATGTTGCCCACCATGCCAAAGTGGGCAGAAGCCCCAAGCTCCCCACCCCAGGCTGGTAGGTAGAGAATGATGGGGGCATTTGGGGCTCTGTAAGCTGCTCTTAAACTGTAAAAGAGTTGCATTCATCCCGTGAGCCGTGGCTCGGCTACAGTAGTCTAGAAATCAGTGGTAGGCTGAGTGGCAGGATAGGAGTGTGGGGGCTGTTCAATCAACCTCTTTTGCTTGTACCAAACAACTCTGGCAGTGCATAAAACCTTTGGATTTTCTTGATTCTTCTCAGTCTGCTATTAGCTCTATGAATAGGTCAGAAGTTGCATTGATATCATTGGGTGATCATTATAGCCTAGCAGCTGTTGGGAATCATCTGTGTTGGATTTTTTAGATGCAGCCACTTTGAGGATGATTAGCATTGATATAGTCATAGTCCATAGGAATAGATGGAATCACTCTGGAGTTGGTCTGCTTTTACTTTTATGAGGTTCAGGAGGATAATTGTGGATGATTGTTAGGCCCAAGGGTTCTTTTATGCCGAAGATGCAGGATTCCATCCTGTCACTAGTTGAAAGTGTGTGTAGCCATTAAGAGGCTTAGTAAGGCAGTGTGGTCTGTTGCGTCATCTGTAGGCTGCTGATAGCCAGCAATATGTTTAATGGGAACTATCATTACTGGTTTTTCTATTGCATTATTTTTACAATCAGACCTTCTATCTGAAAACTTGCGATGCATGCTTTTAGAACTGATGTTCTGGTATTAAATCTCTCTTGGAATACGTAAATTAAATATTTTCCAACATTAGCCACGTGTGCTCTATAGGTTAGGGGGCTGTCTTCAGATTGCTGAGAGAACTGATTTAACTGTCTCTACCATATCTATTTCCAGTGTATTTTTATTCATTACTGTAGTTCATTCTTTGATGTAGTTCTTCAGAAGAGCAGGAAAACTTACCTTTCTCCATAATATGACTTACTTGCCAAAGGTAGTTGAATACTTCCTTCCTTAGCTTGAGGAGGGATATTATCATTTTAAAATACGAGAGGAAGAGTAGAAATTATTTGCTTTCATCTAGTGGTTAGTTTTGTAAGAGTTTATTGGTAAACTCTAGAAAGATAAACGTAGCACATTTTACATATCATATGGGCATTGAAAATAGCTGCAGTTTTGTCTGCCTGTGTTTCAGATATCTGTCTTGTCTGTCTGCCTTAGACACTATTCTAAAAGTTTAGTTCTACAGAAACTAGGGAAAAACATATATCCACTGGAGTGTTTTCTTGCTGACTCTACACCTCTTGCTGTATGACTTTGAAGAGTGAGACTTGTATCATAAATCTATTCCTGGGTTTCAAGCAGCTGTAATCTCAGTGGCACCATAGGAGCATATTCAACGTACTGGTTACCATGCCAGCCCCGTGTGTTCGAAGAATGTTGGGGTTTTTTGTTAAGTTTTAGAGGTAGAGGACTACCAAATTCACAGTCATGGAAAATAAATCACAAACCATGAAATCTGGGCTTTTGTATACTTTTACTCTATGCTATAAAAAGTACACAACCTCAGACTGGGGGTCGCGACCCAAAAGGGGGTCAGAAACCTACTGGAGCAAGGGTTGCAGTATTACCACCCTACTTTGGTACTGCCTTCAGAGCTGGGTGTTCGGTCAGCAGCTGCTGCTCTCCAGCAGCCTGGCTCTGAAGGGAGAATGAAAAGCAGTGGCTGCTGACCAGGTGCCCAATTCCGAAGGCAGCCCCGTGTCAGCAGCAGCAAAGAAGTAGGGGTGGCATGGTATGGTGTTTCCACCCTTACTTCTCTGCCTTTAGAGTTGGGCAGCCAGAGAGTGGCGACCGCTGGCCGGGCCCTCAGCTCTGGAGGCAGTGCTGCAGCCAGCAGCAATAACACAAAAGTAAAAAAGACATGGAGTATATAGCAGTATGAACACATCCATGAAATTCGCTCTTCGTCCTGACCAACCTGCACAAAATGTGACTTCTCTGCAATTTCAGCAGACCCTTGTTTACAAATCTAGTTCAGTGAATGTTCCTTCATAGTACTGCTGTGGTTGACTCTCAGGCTGCATTTCTGACCCCATTGTCAGATTTCTCAGTGCCAGCTGTTCCAAAGAAGTAGAAATAGCTTTCTTCAGTTTCTATATTGAATCAGATGTGTGTACATACCAGGGAGCCACCCGGTTGACAGCCAAAATCCAACATCTTAGTTAAAATGCGTTCTGATAAAAAGGTTGAATGAAAGACTCCATGGATGGCAGGGACAGAGAAGTCTATATTCAGCCATTAAAATATTTATAGAATTTGTTTTTAAAAAACCTGTGTTTATAATGTGGTGGATGAGAAAAATCAAGTCTGTTGCAAAAAGCAGTATTTGATCCTATCCAACAAGTGAGATTGTTATCTGGACTATCTATGGCCACCTTGCTAACAAATGCTTTTGAGGTAATGCAAGAATACCCCTTTCTCTCAATCCTTTTGAAAAAGTCAATGTCAGTATTTCTGAAAGGTAACAGTAGACGGAATACATACAAAAATATAAATTGATATCTTGTTCTAGCTGGTAATCCTGGGCTTCTTGGAAAGTTTTATAAATGATTGACATATGAAAGGAAAGTCAAAGACTGCTTCCTATCTGCTGGTTAGATATAACATGTACAGGAAAACGCATTTAGCTAAATGGAATTGCTTTTTACAACCTACAGCCTGGTAATATTTCTTTCAGTCTGTATGCCCTGAGAAACTGTTATGGAATGAGTTCTTGTTCCAAAGGGGTAGCTGTGTTAGTCTAGTTCAGCAAAACAAACAAGGAGTCCTGTGTCACTTTTAAAGACTAGCAAATTTATTTTTCATGTGTTAGTCTTTAAAAGTGCCACAGAACTCCTTGTTTGTTCTGAGATACTTTGGATCCAGAGAGGAAGCAGGCAAATCTAAGTTAATAGAGAGCATTTAAAGTATAGTGTTCTCTAAGTTTAAAGCTTACGTCAAAAGACAAAACAGTAATTCTTTCTCTACGTTAATAAAAAGTGTTTGAGAAGGCAAAAGGGAAAGGATTAGTAAATATTCCCATTTGGATTTAGAGTCTGTTGCAGGAGAGCTGGGTTTACTAGTGGTGTCTCCTAATGGTTGGGTTGCTGAGTGTCCACTTCCCACACCTCTGGTGCCTCTCAACAGCAACTCCTGTACTGTGATGTCTTACCGCTTAGTGCATGGTGATTCAGCCCTTGGTTGGGTCACTAATTTGGCTTGTCATCTTCTGAGGTAAAAAAATCTGAAGTATGGTGGTACAAAGAATCATGGGGGGGACGGACAGCAGGGCCAATTGGGGGCAGGAAGAGGTGATACAGAGGACAGGCTTCGCGCTCCCATCCTGCCCACTGCCTTCGGCTTGCCGCTGAAGGCAGCAGCGTGAAGCATGGCAGTGGGGGCCTGAGTAAGCGTAGGGCTTGGGGTGGACACTGAGGGCAACCTAACAGGGATGTAGTTACCTGGATCACTTTTTTCCCTCTTTCTTAAAAACAGGAAGTATATTAGTGATTATCCAGTCATACAGTACAACCACTGAGTTTACAGATTCATTAAAAACTGTTACTCAGGACTTGTAATTTCATGTGCTAGGCCCTTTCATACTTTTGGATGAAGATTACCTGGGCCCCCTGAATTAGTCCCATTAAACTGTTCAAGTTTGGCTTCTATCTCAGATGTGGTAATTTCTACCTCTTTATCCTCATTCCCGTTATTCACCCTGCCACTATCCCCCAGCTCTTCATTAGATTCATTAAAAAATTGAGGCAAAGTATTTGTTTAGATACTCAGCCATGCCTAGATTATCCTTAACCTTCACCCCACCCTTGGTGCTTAGTGGTCCACTTCTTGCAGGAAACCAGGTGGGTATGCAGAAGTCAGCTACTGCAGGACAAGCCCAAGAAGGAAAAACAACAGAACGCCATTGATCACAACTACAACCCCCAAGTCAAACTTCTGCAACACATCACCAAGGATCTACAGCCTATACTTCAAGATGATCCCTCACTCTCCCAAGCCTTGGGAGGCAGACCCCTCCTCACTTACAGACAGCCCCCCAACCTTAAACAGATACCAGCAACTTCAGACCATATAAGATACTAAGGCAGGCACGTATCCCTGCAACAAACCCAGAAGCCAACTCTGCCCACATATCTATACTAATGACACCATCATAAGATCTGATCAAACCAGCTATTCCATTAGGGGCTCATTGATCTGCTCGTCCACTAATGTGATATATGCCATCATGTGCCAACAGTACACCTCGGCCTTATACATTGGAACAAACTGGACTGTCTCTGCGCAAAAGAAATAAATGGCCACAAAGCTGACATCAGAAATAGCAACATTCAAAAACCAGTAGAAGATTACTTTAGTTTCCGCAGCCAATCTGCGTTGGACTTATCTGTGGCTATCCTTAAACAGATTTATTTTAGATCAAGGCTTCAAAGAGACACTTCAGAGTTAGAATTCATATGCAAATTTGATACCATCAATTTAGGTTTGAATAGGGGTATTTCTTGGCTTTCTCATTATAAACAGTGATTGCCAGCTCCCACTGCCTTCCTGTCTGTTGTTCCACTCAGTTTGAATCAATACACTCTGTTTGATTTGCTGAAGTAATCTGACCATCTGTAAGTAATCTGACCATCTGTCCCATGCAAGCTCATGCTATAAATACATTTGTTAGTCTTTAAAAGTGCCACAAGACTCTTTGTTTTGCTGAACTACACTAACATGGCTACCCTTTTGGAACTTAATTTAAGGCACTCTTTCTTTGCTTAATCCACCATACAAAGAAGACTATAAAAATAGGTTTTCAGGAGGCATTTGGGGATTGAACACGTCTATGGTGGTGAGGTAGTGCAATAATCCATAGGTAGAATGGGGTAGGTAAATACTGAATTTTCAAGTTATAATTATAAGGAATAACTTCGTTGAAGTTACTTCTTTTAATGGGCATATGGACATGCACCCCTTCTTTCCCCCAGCATTCCTATCAGCACTACTCTGACACAGTCCTCATGTGTCTGCTTTTTCTTTCCTCATTCTTATCTTTATTTCCCTTTTTGTGTGACTTTTAAGCTCTATGCTGCTTAGGTTAGAGGATCTATTGGTGGCACTGAGGGGTCGAGAAATGCTATCACAAAGCTGGAGCCAGCGAGCTGCTTCCAAAGAATATAACCTACATGTCCATAAGCCATTATAGGAACCACTGCAGCATCAGAGAAGAAGTTGGGTTCAGAGATACTGCCATGGGTTTACCCCGAACATTATACTTCTAGAGGGGAGTCACAATGGGTCCAACATTATACAGATTTCTGTATTTCTTCTGAACTTCTCCCTTGCACTATTGCTTCCCTTTCTCCAGGCCTTCTAGTGCCTGGGGACTAATGTGGTGTTTCCAGATTTTCCAAAGGTCAGTAAACCTGTCAGGGATGCTTTAAGACGGTATTTGGTATTGCCATAAATGCAGAGGACTGGACTTGACCTCTCACGGTCCCTTACAGTTTCTATAATTCTAATGACGTCTTAATGCTTTTATGACTTGTATTACAACAGACTGGATGGAATAAATTTTTATCAACCAGAATAATTTACATCAAAATATACCGCTGAGGAATTAGTTCTATTAATTTATCCTTTGGAAAATAAAGCAATCACACATTTTGGAAAGTGATATTACAAGAATATTCATGTTTCTCAAAAAAAGAGGCATGTTTCCTACAACGTGCCAAAGCTGATTGAGTATTTATGACTACTTGTTGTGGGTTATTTTACATAATGGACAGCAGTGAATCATTTACTACAAAATTGTTACAATTTAGCAATCCTTTTCAATTGGAACAAATAGGTAAATAGAGCTGACCTTTTTTTATATGTTTAAGCAAGAGACTACAAATAATATAGGAAAGTTACACATGCATGTCTTTCAAGGCTGTCCTAAAAAATTGTTTTGTTCTTTTCTTTTTTATGTTTCACAATAGCCCTTTTAAAATCTGCATACTTTCAACTTTGTTGGATGGATATCTGTGAACTTTTCAGAGGGTTATCTTGAATAATTTACGTTTTTAACAACAAACTATACGCACAGAGGTTTTAAAGCAGGAGTTAAAGCTTCTATACTGAAAAGCTGTAGTCCAGTTTTGCTTTAGAGCTAGAGGCAGGTAAAATTTATAACAAATGCAGAAGCAATCGAGGTTTTATCTTTTATGCCTTCATTTACAATGTCAATTTTCTTGGAAATTTTTACATTTTGAATTATTTCTGTAAAAATGAGTAATCGTGCAAAAAAGACTTCACTAGGAAGAAAAAAGCATTTTTCCATATTTCCAGGAGAAATAGGATCGGCACGGGGTTGCCAACCCCTGCTATAACAGTATTCCTTTTTGTCTGTATCTCTAATAAAAGGTTAAAATTATGCCTGATGGTGTGGTATCTATGGTTTTAAGCAGAGTGAAGTCTCTGTACATCAAACTTTGGATAGTAAAGTTAGACAGTAACTGAGTTAACATATTTGGGGCCCTTTGTTCTATCTAAATTAATACAATAATGGAGCTGTTAGAATGTGGGGGATGCATAACTGGTTAAAAAATCGGTCAGAAAGTAGTTAAATCAGTTCACAGTCAAGCTGAAAAGGCGTATCGAGTGTGGTCCCCCAAGAATCAGTTCTGGATCTGGCTCTGTTCAATATCTTCATCACCGAATTAGATAATGGCATAATAGAAAGTATACATATGAAGTTTGCAGATGATACCAAGCTGAGAGCGGTTGCAAATGCTTTGGAGGATAGGATTAAAATTCAAAATGATCTGGATAAACAGGAGAAATGGTCTAAAGTAAATAGGTTGAGATTCAATAAGGACATATGGAAAGAACTCCACTTAGGAAGGAACAATCAGTTGACACATACAAAACAGGAAATGACTGCCTAGGAAGGAGTACTGCAAAAAGGAATCTGAGGCCTTGCCTATACTGAAAATTCTGTGTCGATTCCCAAGATCAATGCAGTGGGATTAATTGAGCTGCCATTGTAGACCTACTCAGTCGATCACGGGCGTGCTCTCCCTTCAACATAGTAACTCCACCTCTCCAAAAAAGAGTAATGCTGTATTAAAGAGAAAGCATTTCCTGTCGATGCAAGCGAGTGAAGACACCAGGGTAAGTGAAAGTAATTAAGTCGACAGGAGATGAGCATTCTGCGGTACATAGATCTCCTGTTGATTTAGTGCTGCAGTGTAGACTAGGCCTAAGGGTCATAATGGATCACAAGCTAAATATGACAATGTAATATTGTTGCAAGAAAACCCTGGGCTGTGTTAGCAGTGTTGTAAGGAAGACATAAGAGGTAATTCGTCTGCTCTACTCTGTGTTGATTAGGCCTCAGCTGGAGTATTGTGTCCAGTTCTGGGGGCCATCTTTCAGGAAAGATCTGGACAAATTGGAGAAAGTCCAAAGAAGAACAACAAAAATAATTAAAGGTCTAGAAAACATGACCTGTGAAGAATAATTGATAAAAATGGGTTTGGTTCGTCTGGAGAAGTCTGAGGAGCAACATAACAGTTTTCAAATACATAAATGGTTGTGACAATGAGGAGGGAGAAAATTTGTTTTCCTTAATCTCTGAGAATAGGACAAAAAGCAAAGGGTTTAAATTACAGCAAGTGGAGATTAGTTTGGGCTTTAGGAAAAACTTAACTGTCATGGTAGTTAAGCACTGAAATAAATTGCCTAGGGAGGTTGTGGAACCTACTTTTAAATTAGAGTAGGTTAGACAAATACCTCTGAAGGATGGTCTTAATAATGGCTGATAATTGTCCTGCTTATAAATTCAGGGGACTGGACTAGATGACCTCACGAGGTCCCTTCCAGTCCTACAATTCTATGAATAGTGTTGGGGAGGCCAGGAAAGAGGTTTAAATCTGTGACTGATCAAACTGTAAATGCATGATTGTAGGATTGTCTCTATGTGTAGTCTGCAGTCATTGCATCATACGTTTCTCTTAAGTATAGGGATCATAAATAAGTGCCTGAAATCTTGCTGGAGAGGATTTCAGAAGTGTAGCTCATTTTAAATAGCGTTACAAAGGTAAAAAAATGAAACCATCTTCCTTGTTTCTTACTTAATGCTGCTTTAATAATGTCTAAATTTGTTAGCCTAATATGCAAATAAATACCTCCTTCAGCATTTAAGTCATTCTTGTAGTGTCTAAAAGAGCAAAATGGTAGCAGATCTGTTTCGATCATTATTTAGAAAGTAGTGCTCCACCACAAGAAGTGAAAGAGAAAGTAGTAATCTTGGGGAATCTATTGTTATAAGTGTAGTGAAGCTGTAATTTTAGGATAGGGGGGAATTGATAATGTAAGGAAAGATGGTCTTATGGTTAAAGATACGGAACTGAGCTCTCATACAGCTGTGTGCAAATCACTTACTCTGCCAGATCTTCAGTTTGACCATCTGTAGAAGTAGGATACACTTCCTTACTGTACAGGAGTGTTGTGGGACTTAGTTTTCAAAAAGTACATTGAGATCTTCAGATGAAAGCTGTTATGCACAAGCAACGTAGTCATGGTATTTTATTACGCATTTGTGTTACAGGGTCCAATCTTGCTGTGTGTTGTTGCTGAATGTTGATACCATCTGAGCATGGAAATGGGAATTAGGAACTCATAATTAATCTCAAATTTTCTTGTGTAAATTCACGTCATATACTGACCTTTCTCTTTATATACTGAATACACAGGATTTTTTTTTTCATAATCTTCAATGGAACATATGCCAGTCTATCATTTCCAAGCTTTTTCATGATGTAGTGCTGTTCAGATGTAGTGCCATTCAGGAATTGTACATCTATCTATCTGTTGTTGTTATTTCAATCATGTGTTTCAAGGACACCTCAACAAGCTTTTTTTTTTTTTTTTAATTTATTTATGTTCTGAAAAAAAAATAGGATCCTTAGTATAATAAAATGCTGCATTTAATTTAATCACATTACTGATAAGTTGGAGTTCAAGGATTTTGTATTTTAAATATTTTGATATTGCAGCAAAAACATATATCTTTATTGCAGATAACCTATACATAGTTCTCCTGTGGAAAAAGAGAATAAAAGACATTGGTGTAATTTACATGCATCATTTGGGGTAATTTATTAGAGCAAAAGAGAATATTGTTAGTAAACACCCTTCCTTACGTTACCAGTTCCCCCCTCCTAAATTTAACAGTTCCTGCTCATCCAACTTGGAGGAAGACATACAGCAAATGACAGATAATGTGTTTCTATTCCTGCTCCTTCTTTTGGGACAAATGTGTGCACATTGTGGTGTTTGACCAGTGAGAATATTGGGTGAATGGACTTGGACCTTTCTCTCAGGTTGAAAACAGGTGAACAGGGTGGTGACTGATCCACTGTCACCCCATGACACAGGAGACTGTCAGTGTTGCAACTATATGTCGATGGGTGGACTGCTGCTTCTAGACCAGTAGAACTCAGCACAGTGTGGTGGGATCACCCTGGGATGATGAGCACTCCTGCAGAATTACACAATGAGAAAGCAGATATTCCTGGAACTCTGTGAGGGAACTGGCCACACGCCTACAATGGCAGAACAATTTCTTCCATAGATCTTGTAGACATCTTACACAGGCCTCCCCTGCTGGTCCGCGCCTTTTCCCCCGTTAGGCACATGCAGAGTCAAGCTTTATGTGTCACTAGTGCTCTTTTATTGTATTCAGCAACCCATCGTCAACTATGTACAGTCATCAAACCCTAACAACCCCAGGAGCTCTGCCAGCTCAGCCCCAAATCCGGGAAGCTCAGCCACTGATGCAGGAAGCTTCACTCTCAGCTGGCTGTTCTCTTTAGCTCCCTCCTTTTGCTTTGTGCCTGGGAGCTTTCATGGATCCTGGCTAATGAGCCCACCAGCTGCTCTTATCAGCTCTCTGGCTAGCCAGCTCGCCCAGCTGGTTCCACTCCCTTCTTGATTAGGGCTCCATAACAGAGACTGGCTCAGCGCCCTGCTACCTAGACCCATACTGGTATAGGAGCAGGTGGCTATTGCCCTCCAGAAACTGGCAATGCTGTGCAGATACTGGTCTGCAGTAGACTGTTTTTGAGGAGAGGAAATCCACTATTGGACTCATTGCGGTGAAAGTTTGTGAAGCTGGCAGTACTGTCATCTATAGTCTGGAAGCACGTGTAATTCCCTGGGCAAGTTAATAGTAGAAAGGTAAGGGGAGGTGTCACTGGTTTGTAAAAATCTAGAGAATTGTAATTTCAATGGTATTACGTCCGCTGGTCCAGGCTCCTAGCTTCTCCTGGTTGGTGGAAATTTTAGGTGTTGTTGGAAATGGATGAAGTTGAGCTTGATAAATTTATGGAGGGCATGGTATGATGGGATGGCCTACTCTGGCAATTGACCAATTTCTGGATTACTGGTGGAGGATATGCCAGTGACCTGAGAAGGGATGTTAGATGGGGTCAGTTCTGAGTTATTACAGAGAATTCTTTCTTGAGTGTCTGGCTGGTGAGACTTGCTTACATGCTCAGGGTTTAACTGATCACCATATTTGGGGTCAGGAAGACATTTTCCCCCAGGGCAGATTGGCTAGGGCTCTGGGGGTTTTTCGCTTTCCTCAGTAGCATGGGGCACAGCTCACTTGCTGTTGGATTCTTTGTACCTTAAAGTCTTTAAACCATGATTTGAGGACTTTAATAACTCAGTCATAGGTTAGAGGTTTATTACAGGAGTGGTTGGGTGAAGTTTTGTGGCCTGCACTGTGCAGAAAGTCAGACTAGATGATCATATTGGTCCCTTCTCACCTTAGAGTCTGAGTATAGGTTGAGTACCATTCAAAAGCACTTTCTACCACAAAGATAATGGTACTAAACATGACAAACCTAGAACAATTAGGTACAGAGGTATTCAAGAAAATCAACATTTAATTATGTTTAAATTAACAAGTCAAACATGCAACCCCAGACAGTTAAATTGTGGCCATTGACTGAAGGTGCTGTTATCAGTCAATGCTCAGAGCATGATAACGGAATGTTACAGATTACCGTAAATCGGAGGACTGCTTCACGTTGTTTTGCCATTATTGTCAAAAAAGCAATTCAGTGCTATTGGTAACCAGGTTTTGTTTATAATGCCAAAAGAGTCATAATGACCTATTGGTTAAGACTTCAGCATCCATTCAGAAATTACTGGAATCCATCCACCATTGGTATGCACAGAGTTACATAACATACAGTACATACAATTCCATAGTAATGTATTGTAGAGTCCGTGTTTTTATTTTGGTTTTGATCACTATTAGGCATCAGTGGGGAGATAAAGGGTACTGAGATCAGTAGCTGAATTGGGAGAACACTAGCATGGAGGACCTGCTCAAATATAACACTTGGTGGCACCTTACATGCTATATATAAGAAGTACACTTATAAAATGAACTTGCCAAGGCAGGAGAGGGACAGTGAGCATTAGGAAAAGGTTGAAGATTCCAGGATAAATATGAGTTGTGAGTGAGACTCCCCTTATATTATGTCCCATGGCTTGGTTTTGGAGAAGAACACCTGTTTCTTCTGTTGTAAACTGGAAGCCTGAAGGCATCCATTAAGCACAGGTTCAACACTGATGACAGGTGAGAAACTGTATGAAGCAGTCGCTCTTACTGAAAACGTATGGAAAGTAAATTTAAGTGGGTGCAATGACCGAAAAGACCCATGCATAATACATTGCATGTCCCAATGAGTGTGTTACACCGAGTGTATGTAATATGTTTCTTCAGAAGGCAAAAGCAACAGAAACAAATACTAATTTTACTTCTGCAAAATGTATGACCCAGCTGGAATTCATAAATTGCCTTGTAGAGGCTCTAATGGATGGGAAAGTGGTGGTGATGGCCAATGCGCAAAGGCTGAGTACACGGAAATATGTGCTCTGAGCAGGATTGAAGAGAAACAAATGCTTAGCTGAAAGGCTCTTAAAGCACTTACTGAAAATGAACTGTGGGATATGAATGTAGGTTTTAGCAATCCTATCTGCAGAAATGAATCAGTGTATATCCTTAAAAGCTGCAAAAATGTGGTGCTATCAGTTTGAGTAAAACGCTGTCGTCAACAGTAATATGGAGACTCTGCTTACAGCTGCTTAATTTTTATGGAAATGCAGACAAGTCATTGTTTGCTCCTCTGCTGGTCATGTAGCAGTCTCTGTGTGATGTTGATCAACATGAGATTTGGGAAAGTATGAGTTCTCTCTGATACCACAATTGATGTTTGAATGTGACAGAACAATTCATCTATGTCAGGTGAAAAGCAAACTAATGCATACCTTGCATGATCTTCCTAAGCCAGCACCTACAGACAGTGTGACTGGTCTCTTACACTAGCAGAGGTCTTTCAGCGTACCAGTCATAGATGGTATGGCTGAGGTATAAGCTTTCGACAAACCTGAAACTGTCGTCTGCTGAGATTTGGCTGAACCCCTCATTATAAAACAACACAGAAAATACTGGACATATGACAAAGTCCAGATCATGATTGACAGGTATGGGGAGGAATCAATATTACCAGAAATATGAGGTTCCATGGTATTGTACCTGTCCAGTACAACATCATTGACTCCACAAACATTTCCAGCATCACAGTAAAGAAACTCTTGTTTCATACTCGCACAAAGGAAGATTTAGCTGCATATCTTGCAGGAAAAATGCTTCAGCATGTTAGGAATTGCTCAAAGAATTCGGTGATCATCTGGCCTTAATGAAGTTGTTGTCTTGCATTGTTCAGTGGAGCTCCTCCCATGAGGAGTCTGACCCTAAAACCATTTTGTATGGCTTCGATACCACAGAGGTGTATACTAAAATCTGGATATTTGCACACAACAGAGAAGTTCTAGTGCTACCCAGGACTTCTGCCAGGTTCTGTTTTTGTGCCTGCTACTAGGGAACAAAATAGCTGAATGTCCCTTAGAGATGTGTTCCTATCACTCAGATTGCTAAAAGCCACCAACTGCCAGGTTTCCACATCTTTTCAGGATGTGATATTACTGGTTGAAAAAAGCAATTACTCTGATGGGATGACTGCCATCATTTTGGGCAACAGCTCAGCAATTGAACTATTTATCATTAGCACTGGTGCCAAGCAAGGCTATTTCATTGCTCCACCACTTTTTTTCACCATTTGCCTGATTCTCACCCACAACCATCTTCCTGATGGAATCAAAATTGAGTATTGTATGGATGGCCAACTCCTCAATCTCTGACGTCTCCAAAGAAAATCTAAGATCACAAGAATTGGCATCATGGACCTTTAATAGGCAGATGACTGCATTGTATCATCCTCAGAGGTTGACCTGCAAAGCATTGTAGACCTTTTTAGAGATGCCTGTCACAGTCTGTCTCTCTCAACATAGGAAAAATCAAGATACTTTCCCAGCCCTCACCTGCACAAACTACTCTTCGTAATCCACAAATCACCATCAGCAGAGAACCCCTAGCAAACGGCAGTGGCAGCCACTTCTCCCAAACAGCCAGGGGAACAGATGTGCTTATGAGAAGAGAAGTGGCAAAAGAGGAAAGAAAGTACACAACACTCTCCCCAACAATTATGTCTCCTCCAAGATTACCTCTGTCATATCTGTGGGGAAATCTCCTGGGCATACCTTAGTGTCTTTAGATGCCTCAATATCCACCAATGAACTCTATGTGCAGACATCATCCTCATTTTGAGGGGTAGCTGAGAAAGAAGAAATGCACTGGTGGCATTCATATGCTGTTTACTATTTGAAGACAACCATTATAATACATACACAGCTGAATTTTGTGGCTGTTTTCCAAGAAGTAGACAAGGGGAGAAAAATTACCACCAGCAAGGAGTGCATTTATACCTGCTATCAAGATGGCAAATTATCAAACAATGGAATGGCTCCAGGATGATTGAACACATCCAAAACTACTCCCCCCTCCTCCCCCCACATTGGGCTTGGATGTACTGATCATGCTAATTGTATGAAATACCATGCATTCCAGAATCAGTCCTTCAGTAATCAAACGCTTGCATGCAAAGACCACATGCTCACCACCCTGCATATGTGTGGTCTCCAGTCTGCCTTTTATGGACATGTACAAGTGCAGCAGGTTGAAGAGCAATATAACAATGTGTCTAGCAGTAGTGCCCTAGATGGAGATAGTACTGATGATGACTTTAATGAATAAATGTTTCAAGGCTAACTTCCCTCAGATTACCAAAGATCAATGTGTATTTAATGTAAGCAATGCATCCTTCTATTAAAGTGTAATTAAACATTGATTTTTAAACATTTTCTTGAATATATAGCTACATGATTGTTTTAAGGTTGGCATGTGTGGTACCATTGTGTTTTCAGGGTGGAAAGGGCTTTCGAATGATACCCAGTTCCATCACTAACTTCCACAGAACGGGATTTTTACATGGTTTTGGTACTCTACAGTACAGTTACATTTGGTAATAAAACTTTCTAATCTGTTTTTTACAAGATGCTTACTAAAAAAAGGTAATGTAAAAGGCTGAACTGAAAATATGCACTGGGATCTTTTTAAAATATATGCATGCAGACACGGTATCCCAACTGAATTTCAGCAAATGTCTGGTTTTTTGCCAGCATCATTAGCAATCAAGTGTAGCTTTTAACAAGAGTAAATCCTGTATACAAGTATTCAAATTTGCACTCAAAGCATGATAAAGAAATAAATCTCATTTAAGTTGTTCTTGAGCACAACATAGGGCTAACTAAGTAAAATTTAATGGTGTGAGATAAGCAGGAGGTCGGATTAGATGATCTAATGGTCCCTTCTGGCCTTAAGCAGTGTGTGTTTATGAATATCGTGTATGCTGTGTTTTGCTTTTGGAAACTGGAATCTTTACAGTGGGAGTAGACTTTTGTGAGAATAGATTAAGGAAAAGTGGTTGGCTTCATCTGGTAATAAACAAAGCCCCGTGTTGTTTTAAATAATTTTAGTTGATTTCTTTTAGTAAAATGTAAATATTTGTTAGTATTAATCATTTTTGTAGGTCCCGTAAACTTCAAAGTGCATTAAAATGAAGGATTTAAAGTGGAGGACTGAGGGACTGTAAATTGGCTTTAAATCATGCAATACAAAATTGCATATGTAGCTCTTCATGTGACTCTTTTCTGATTTTGTTCTCTATACTTCTGCTAACTGCAGTTCCGGACGAGTAGAGATTGTCATCTGTGCCACCGCAGGAGTTGATTTTATGATGTGAACATATGTCCCTCAGGGACTGAAATGATCTAACAATTTTTTTCTTCTAACAGCTAAAATAGAATTTTAACTAAGTGAAAGTACATTGACACTTTGTGTTCATCTAGCCTTCTGCGCAGGTTTTTCATACTCCTTTTTCCTTTCATATTAAGCCCAACTCTAATATGTTCAAGAGCAAAGTCACTCATTACAGTTTACTTCCATGTATTTACTGTTTCATAGAAGGTAGTAGTAGTTCATTGCTGACAATGATGTTGATACCCCTGCAATTCTAATCTATGGCTATGCACATGACTGAAATCTGAACCCTCATGCACCAAGGCCACACTGAAGACATGGGAAGTCTGAATCCATGATGTTTGACAATGCAATTCTGTGGCGCCTTTTGTCAATCCTGCTCAAACCTGTTGCATGCTTATATGTCAGAGACCACTAGTGAGTAGTGTTCTGAACTATTTGCTCAAGTTATTTGGTATTGATGCAAGCTCAGACTTCCTTTAAAAGACGATGCTAATCTTTAGTTTGGGGCTATGTTCTTTTTGCTCTGAGTTAATTAATTCCTGCCCGCAGTAATCCCACCAAGATGCACAGGCCTGGCTTTAAACATTGGAGAGGGCCAGTGAGTTTTGGGCATGCAATAATGAATGAACTTTGGGAAATCCTAGAATTTGAGATAATTGTAGCTTAGTCCACTACAAATTGCATATGGTGGAAGATTTATGTGATTTGTGACTGTTGGTAAACATTTCAGCTCTAGAAACTGGCATCAAAATATCTCTCTTTTCAGAATGGAAAGAACTTAAAAACTGACTTAATACTAAGATTAGCCTTTACTTTTAGAGTTTTTTTTTAAAATGAAGATGCTTTACATGCCCCAGAGATATATTTGTGGATGGTATAGAGTCTTCTGTTAAGTTTACTTTGTACTATGGAGTAGATCTAGATACATGAGGAAGAATAGATGAGTGTCTGACTTATTTACATTCAGCAAGGTAGTAAGTGGAGTATCCTCCTCTCCCCTATTGTCCCTATTTAGGATCTTACACCTGTAAAAAATACAGGAAATAAGGAAAAATGTGAACATAAAACCTCTCTCTCACCTCAAAAGATATACATTACAGTGGTATCTATTCTAGATAATTTTTCCTGGAAAGTCTCAGGATTCCACACTTAGGTGACAGTTTTTCTGCCTCTCAAATATGTGTGATGGGAGCTGAGATCTCACTTGAGCTGCCATTTATGTGAACTGTGGGGACTTCACTATCCGCAAAACAAGTTTCATTTCTTCCAGGCACACCTTTTATATCAAATTTTGATCTGATGCCTCATTCCTAGGTAGAGTTAATGTGGGTAAAATCCATGTGTCTTTTTCCTCAGCTACTATTCTTCATATGCCAGTGATTCTTTCCTTCTAGGGACTATATTATATGGAAAAAAAATTAACAGGCTTCTCCTGGAAAAACAAAACACTAAGCATTTAGTTCAGTGAACTTACATTTACGATTGAAAAGCCTGCATTGGTGGATAAGGACAAACAGGAGAAGGCTGAAAGGTAACCTTTCAGAGTTTATGCCTGTACATCTGGGTAGCATTGTCCAATGGGTCTTTTTAATCTGATTCACAGTATAAGGGAATGATCTTCAGTGAATTTGGGAACCTCTGCATATATTTTAAAGCCTAAATCTTACAGCTATGCTGTACAAGTTGATTAATCAGATAATGGATGTTACTACATTGCAAATTCATTGAAGGCTTGGTTCCTTAAATAAGGTATAAAGAAAATACTTGAAAAAAGTTTTTAGCACTTTGTAGTATCCTGGATTTTGTCAAACTTTCGCATTCTGACCTAATTTAGTGATCCTAGTTTTGATGTGCTTTCTTGTTTTAATTAAGCGATGAAACTTGGATTTCTTTAGCTTCCTCTAGGAAATGTGATACCATATTATGTTCCGCTGATTGATTGATCTCTTGGTACTTTGTTTTTCACCTAATGGATATTTCTTCTTTGGCAGTTTTATGTTGGATTGTTTTTTCAAAAACATTATAGGTGCTGAAAGCTTGAACAGGTGGGTACAGAGGTGGTAGTTAACTGAAACTTATCCAACAAGAGGTGAAATTAGCCTCTTGTCAAGGATTTCAGGTTGTGTAATTTGACATGTAGTGTTAATTGGCTCTGTTAGTTTGTTATTTTTGCTTTAGCTTGACTAAACTATAGTATATGATTATCTTTTCTAAAAAAGCAAGATGTGGATATGGACTCCCTGCCATGTGACTGGGGTATCTCATCTTTGTATCGTATCAGTCTGTCACCAAGAAATAAACACCAGTATCTCCTTGGCATTTCTGTGTTTCACAGCTTCATCACAATCCTTCCCTTTCCTTCTCCCTGCACAGACTTCCTTACTGCTTGTTTCTTATATCTGATGCATGTTCATCTTTTGTGTCTTATTCTTTCTTTGCTCCCATATATGTGGTGCCTACTTGTCTCATTCCATTCCTCTTCTAGTGGTGGCCAGTTTCATGGGTGGCTTCTCAGAACTTTTCTCACCTCCTCTTGTGCAACGACTTCCAGTAGAGGAAGCTAGACTGGATTGTCCTCGTTTTGAGGTGCTTTTGTACATATCTAAACACTACTAAAGAGAGCCTGGTAGCCTGTAAAAAGACAGTGGAAACAAGGAGAGCCAGCCGCCAGAAACTAGCTAACGTTTCCTGAATTTGTCAGTATGTGCTCTGCAGACCATGAGTAGTTTAAAAATTGCTGTATTGGTGAATCTTATGCAGAACTGTGAAACGAATATTCTGTGAAATATGCAGCATAATATATATGAAGAAAAATTCTACTTCATGTTGTGTGAACTCATTCTGTTTGCTATTGATGTCTCCCCGTCCACATGATATCGTTGGTATTACTTCCTCTTATTATGATAGCCTATTTAGACATTATTATTTAATGTGTTAACTTAGCTTTTAATTTTGTTTTTCTGATGTTTCAAATTTTTATAAACATTAGTGTGTGTTTTAGTTACTTGTGTTTAATTGAAGAACATCTTTTTATATCATTATGGTGTCTTATATTTTGTAATATCAAAAGTCTGAAGCAGAGCCAAAGGTGAACAGCTAACCTTTTTTTCCTCTGCCCCTTACTCTACCATATCCTGACACCTTTTTGATAACCAGCGTGTAATTTTTTTTTTTAACCAACAGCAGCGCTATGATATTTTTGACTTGGTGGTATTCATATCATGGGAGAACATGTGTTTATTGCAGCAGTTGGTCAAAATCCATATATTTCCCAAATCATGTGACTCTTAAGTGCAATTTAGCTTTATTTAACAAGTGAGTAAGTGACTTTGACTATTCTCATTAATTTGTTTATCTTAAAAAAAAAACCTGTTGTTTGACCTTAAAAAATTTAAAATAAAAGGAAAGACTGAAGAACATTATTTTCAACCCAAATTGTGAATGATCTTTTGTTAAATTATTTGAATAGGTTGTCAGTACTCTTAATTTTTAATTTAACTATAATGTTATAAATCTGAGTCTAACAAATGCATCTTATTATCTGCATCTGTGAGGTTAGATTTTCATCAAGAATGCTGGTTTTATTAAGAGAATGTGTGTAGCTGTTAGATACAAAGGAAAATGGTATTCTATGTAAGTATTCATAAAACAAAAGTGCTAACATAAAATTTCTTAAAGCAGTAGTTTTGAACCTTTTTTTCATTTGTGGACCCCTAAAAAAATTTTGAATAGATTTGAGTGCAGAGTATTTTGAAAATCTTAGACAAAGTCTATGGACTTCCAGGGTCCGCAGACCATAGGTTGAAAACCACTGTCTTAAACAATTTCCTTCTAGTGGATGATGTATGAAGCCATATTTGCAGCAGTTGTCATCAAGTAAATATCGTAATGGACTGGTATTTACTTTGCGTTTTGTTAATTCCTAAGAATAGTTCTTTGATATGTTGTATAGCCACACTTTCTCTTAGTCAAAATTATTTTGAATTATTTTACATGTGATTTTTAGAGATTAGGGTTTTTTTAAATCATTTTTCTTTTATACCTCTGATTCTTTCGTGTGTGTGTGTGTGTGTGTGTGTGTGTGTGTGTGTGTGTGTGTGTG
>ML685772.1:1495855-1640251 GCA_007922175.1 Pelusios castaneus
GTGTGTGTGTGTGTGTGTGTGTGTGTGTGTGTGTGTGTGTGTGTGTGTGAGTGTGTGAGAGAGAGAGAGAGAGAGAGAGAGAGAGAGAGAGAGAGAAACTTTGGAGAATATTGAAAAACAACAGAGTCCTGTGGCACTTTTAAAGGCTAACAGATTTATTTATTGCATGAGCTTTCATGGGAGTTTTCTCCCACAAATGCTCATGTGATAAATAAATCTGTTAGTCTTTAAAAGTGCCACAGGACTCTGTTGTTTTTCTGCAGTAGACTAACATGGCTACCCCTTTGGAACTTGGAGAATATTGGGAATTTAACTCACATTTTAGTGGTATTTAAGGTTTTGGTTTATTTTTAAATGACATTAGTGCTGATAAGAGATAATAGGATAGCAGCACAAATTGAAGCCCCTCTTTTGGTCCAGAAAACAAATAAAGTGGAGACATTGTCACTAGACTCTTCCTAACAGTGCCTTATCAGTGTTCCTGACCTAAAGAGACCATGTCAAGAATGGAAGCATTTCATTTTGGGGGGCCCGTTCCGTTATTTACAAGGAAACATGGGGAAAAAATGGTGGCAGCTGTAATTGTACTTTTTATGATATAGTTCTTATTTGAGGAAAAAATATAATATAAAGAATTATAGGAGTACAATTGAATTACTTCTGGTGCAGTGAATTTGATTCATCATTTGTATATGCTGCATAACTGAACTTAAAAAAGCATTTAAGTGAACCTTTATCTCATTGCATTATACTGTGAACAGTTATTTAAATATCAGAATATAAAGGAAGATGAGTCATCTCGTGTATTCTACCCTTTGAAGCAAATAATTATCACTTAACTTTTTATTTTTCTGAGTTTGAAAATTAGCATTTTGTCATCTTCCAAGATAGAATGTTGATCTTCTTTGATAATAAATTTTTAGCTATTTTGATAACTGGTCAAAGCAGAAAGATTATAAGACTATTATGAATAAAATGCTGTTTAAATTGCATTTAATCCCTTTAAGTTATAGAGCAAAAGAATCTAAGCGCACACACTTGGGATTTCAACTTCTGAAGCAGGTCTGTGGTTCAGATAAGAAGGAAGGGAAGATAAAACAACATTTCATTACTTTATATAGACTAAGAACAAACTAATTTTGACTGCCTCATAATAAAAAATAATTTAAATTTAGTATCCATTTATTGTCTGATTTTCAAATGACACATTGTGAAAGTCCTTATCTAATCGAGTAACAAAAATAAAAAGATTAATTTTACAGAACTTCTCATATACTCTTTCAGTTGATCAACAAATGGGCTTGGAAAAGGATCTGCATGCTTTTTAGCAAATTTTACTAGGTAATTTTCTAATCTCCAGGAGAGTGTAGGAATGAAAGAAGAAAAGGACCATAAATAAGCAGTCTTAGCTTTATGTCAGATAACTGTGAACACTTTATATATTACCAGCACATGCATTATCATTATGAGTAGAATAGATTTTGCATGTCCTAAACTGCTGAGTTAATATATTTTACAGCAGATAAATTTTTTGTTTCTATTAAAATCCATAGAAGTTATTCAAAAGAGCTTAGATCTGAGTATCTTATTTATAGGCATAGCAGATCTGGGAAACCAAATAATATTATATTGTCATTTTAAAACCATATAATTCTCTAGGAACTCAGGAAACTTAAATTCACTTTTATTTCTAACACTAAGATTAGATTTTATCTCTTAGCACTATTATTGTATTTCTTCCTTTTTCAGAAATGTAGCTCCTTTGCTTTTGAACATAGATATACAATTACCTGTGTGCCTGATTTTAAGTTTGTTTCATAAGCCAGTCATGCTTTGTGTTAGGGAATTGTATGCAAACCTCTTAGACTTTTCTCTTTCCAACTTCAGTCTCGAGCTATTCTTTTAAAATTAGGCACCACCATAAGCTAATGCATTGATGTCAGTCTCTTCCTTTCAAGGTCATGAAGAAAAAAAAATCACATTGACTTTATAATTCCTTTTCTTAGTATAGGCCATTTATAGCAAATCAGTCTTCATAACCCTAAAACTAAAAGTAACTTTGTTTTTACTTGTATTTCCAGGGTAAATTTTTCTTCTTTGTCATTTTAGTGTTTATCTGTCACTCATGTTCCAAGCAGATTCAGATTTGTCTAATACTTGAAATGCTTTGTGTTCATATCAAGAAGATGGTAGGATGATGATGCAATGCAGTTTAAATTTACACGAAAAGATGTCACTAGGTCCAGATAAACATACTGCATAAACCTGGAAATAAAAATAAGAACTTAAATTACATTGTCTAGCTTTTTCCCTGCTTTGGGTTTCCCTTTTATATGTGCATCTTCCCATTTCTCTCATTCAGATTAGAAGCGATTTCTATTGGGTTTCTATTTCTTAATAGCAATATGATTATATTTGGATGTTTGTTTGTGTGTTTGTTTTTTTTTTTTTAAGTCTACTAATTCTATAAACTACTAAATAGAGGGGAAGATCAGAATTCTTGTCTAAATCCCTTTAGAAGCAGTTGCCTTTTTTTATGCAGAGGCTGAACTCATTTGATGTTCTATAACAATTTCTTATTTAATTAAATATCTGTTTCCCCAGACTGCTTTGTTTTTCTAAGGATACTATGAACTTTATATTCCTTTTATTATAAAAAATATATATGGCCAATCAGTACCTGATGGCTTGCTGAGTAATAGCTTGTGGGTCGGACATGCTTGAGAGCAACTTTGGGACTCTTGTCCTTTATGCTGATTAGTAACATTCAAAATACATTATGAATCTATTGTTCTGCCATGGGGTAAGGCACAACATAAACTTCACTCTTGCAACCTGTATCCACTGGATGTAGGTGTAACCTTAACAAAAATTGTTGCTTTTTTGGGACTTTATTACTGCAGATCTATGCTGCAGCAGTCTCCTGTCCTGCTTCTTGTGCCTTGGGATACTTGGTAAAGTTTTCAGTAGGGAGCATAGGTGGATATTCTGGGCTCAAACATTCAGAAATTGAGGATATAGAAATCTTTATTCTATTACTATCCCCAGTTCTTTTCCTTCAGTTAGCCCAGTGGGTCTTGGCATGGACCCCAAATGGCCGTTAGCACTGAATTGCTAGTGTAAGGTTTAGCTTTTTTCTAAAATTTCATCTAAAGATCAAATCTCCATCTAAGGACTTGCCTTATCCTAGAAACAGAGCTGTTGTCTCAGAAGGGTGGGAGCTGTTGTCTCAGAAGGGTGGGCAGGACCTCTTCACAGATAAACAGATGTTCATCTGATAATCAATTCTGTGAGTTACATGAGTGATTTTTGCATTTCTCTGAGAGTCATGTTTGTGCTTTAGGAATATAGAATTCTTCTAGGCATTCACATACTTTTAAGTAGAAGTATCTTCAACTTTTTAAATCAATTTTTTTCATATCTTCGACGCATTTTGACTAAAAAGCATCCTCATCAGCCATCTCTGTCTAGCATATCCCCATTTATGGAGGCTTGGTCCTTTTCATTCCTTCATATTACTATCTGATGTGTTTCCTTAAATTTGTAAGTCTGTAAATCTGACGGATTTAAAATCTTTCCTTACAAGACCCATAAAGACTTTCTCTGAGCCTCTTGATATGTTCCCTCTGACTATCCGTCATTCACGGTTTGTTTCTTACGTTCTATAACATCAGACAGAGTTTCTGAGCTTCAGGCTTTGACAGGCATTTTTGAAGCAACTTCTCTTAAAGATAACATTGTGTTTAGATCTTGCAGTGTTGCCAAGATTAAGCACTCAAAAATCATGAGTTGGGCCTCCCAAAATAATGAGATTTTACAAATACATCTTGAGTTCTTTCTACTTGCTATTTTTTCTTTGAGCCCCTAGCATTCAGGTTTTCAAGCTTTTTCCCACACCATGAGGCTAGAAACTTCATATGTTTTAAATGAAACTTGAGATTCTCATGTAGTAACATGACTCAAGAGCTGTAACCTTAAGGAGAATCATCAAATATACGGAGATTCACAGTTATAAAAGTTGGCCAGCACTGGCCTCATCCAGAAGTTTTTGATTACAGTATTTTCCAACTTTTAGGTAAATCAATCGGTTTGTCCATCTGCATTTTTATCACCCTGAGCCTCTTCATAGCAATCTGATTATATTTTGGATGTTAAATGGGCCACTAGCTGTTAGCTAGATGGAATGAAGTTGTTAAGGAAGTCTCCTGTTCATTTGTCACTTTTGATACAAAGATTAAGGGGTCAAGGAATTTCAGTTCAGGAACTAATCTAAATGTAATTAAATTGTGCATTCATCTGTGTTAGGACATTGCTGCCATTCTTTACCTGTAGACTTAGAGCCTATTCTACTGTGTGATGACAGGCCTATGTATCTTACAAAGCTGAAATTTGTAAAGCTGACCAATTTGTAAAACTGAACGTGGAGTTCAATTCAGATTCATGAAGAATTCTCTCAAAGTTGAGTTGAGAGTGATAGATCAATTTGTGTTCTTTGTGGTCTTTAATTATACAGCCACACGTTCCACCTAAGGATGGTCACTCTTGGTTTGTAGAATTCCTGTGTGATGAAGGAGAAATTTTATTCAACAGTATATGTGTAGCTCTACTAATGTATGGTCTCTACAGATCTATGCTCAACATCCCTTCTCCATTATGCATCAGAGATTTAAGGGCTATGCCTGGAGTTTGAAAGGAACTCAAAATGATGAGATGGCAAGCACCTCCATTCTTTCTTCCTTAGTGTTGAATCAGAGGTACAAGTATATGCATGTTCCTTATGGACCAGAGTTTTTCTAGGACTGGAGTTAGTTTCTAACAGTGTTCCCCTTCTGGAAGCAATGTTGAAAGGAAAATGCCTTTTGGAGGAATAAAGCAAGTGCATGTGTGGAAGTGAAACTTGTTTCTTTACTCATATTGGCCTGAAATGTAACTTTTCTCAGCAAGGAACAACTGGTTTAATATTACTATACTAAGTTAAGAATTTAAATTGCCTACTATGTTGATTTTGTGTGACACCATGAAAGAATGTTTCCTTCTTTTTAACAAGGGGAAAATTCTTTGATCCAGTACAGTACAGAGTGAGTGAGGCTATAAATTGATAATTCTTCAAGTATAGGATAGGGATTTGAGGGGAAAAAATAGTATAAAATATACAGATAGTAGAATACAAAAGGACAATAGGACTAAAAGTTTCACTCACTGAATATTTAGAATCCTGCACTCAGGTGAGTTGCAAACCATCAGAAGACTGTATTTAGAAACATTCCTGTGGTGTGACTCAATTTTACATTTGCATACATAAGATTTAAATGTTTTCAGGCAACTATTATCAGCCTTTTAATGGGTATCAAATTAACTTGGCATACTGGGGATAGCAATGTAATATATTCTAGGGAAGTGGTAGAAATGCCTATTAAGTCTGCCTAAACACTTTCTACTATTTAAAAAATGTGATTTTTTATTTATTTATTTTTTTTATGTTCGTGGTTACCTCTTACGGTTTTCCATTGAAAGCTTTCGTATTACCTAAGATTAAATAATTGAGCCTTGGATTGCATCACAGGCTAAACAGGATGTAGTAACAACTCCCCTTCCCTGAATGGCTATCTCCGAGATATATTATCCTCTGGTGACTAATTTAACCTCCAGAAATGGAAACAATTTCACCTTTGGTGTAACTGCCGATATCTTTCATCTGATATTCATCTCTTTTCAGACTTGGGTATCTTTTTGGAATTGAAGACATCAGGGTTGTCTGATTTCCACCAAGGTTCACTTAGCATCAAAAACAGCTTTCCACTCACCAGCAGGAGATTTTTGTTTTTCCACACATCTAACCACAGCGAGATTCCTGAAAGGTCTTATCAATCTCTTTCTGAAAATAGAGATCCTATTCTGTTTTGGGATCTCAATCTTGTTCTTAACTGTCTTATGAAACCTTTGAGCTGCAAAGTATGTGCTCCCTGTCTATGGAGGCAGACTTTTTTGATGACCATCACTTCTTCCTAAAGAGATGGTAAGATCATAACCTTTAATGGTAGTCTCTCTATTCACTGTTTTCTCCAGGGAGAAGGCATCATTAAGACCACATCTTAACTATTTATCCAGGGCTGCTTCTGAGTTTCATGTTAACCATGCTGTTCACCTTCCAGTCTTCTTTCCAAGATAGCTTCCTGTATAGTCTGATGCAATTTTCCATATAGTCAATGTCAGGAAGGCACTATGAGACCTTTCTTTGGACAGATTAGACCATTCAGACTTGTGTCTATTATAGAGAGGTCCAAGGGATCCACTCCAGCACTAAATGGTTCTCTGAGTGTAATATTACCAGAATTACTTGTTATGGTTTGGATCACATTCAGTTTCCTCTACAAGGACTGAATATTCATCTAGATGTCAGTTTACACCTGTAGCCTTACTCAAGGATGTTCTGGTTGCTGAAATTTGCAGAGCTGCAATCTGGACCGTGGTGCATACAGTTTCCAAACCTTATGCTTTGGTTCATACTGCTAGATTGGATACTGTAGTCCTTTCTGGGAGTTGAGGAAGAAAGAACGGTCTATCTGCTTCCCCGGACTGGGCCTTTCTGAACTGGTCATCTCTCTTTTTAAGGGTTCTCCTTCAAGATTGCGTACATTGCAAGTAAAGCTGGGCTGCCTGACAGTTGCTGCCTGACCACAAAGCTGCACTTTACCCTTCCTTACCTAGTGCACGGTTTGTACCCCTGTCACAGTGCACAATCAATTTTCACTGTTTTCTCTGGGGTCAATTATTTACTTCCTTTTTCCTTTAGAGTGGTTTCTACACACACAAAGAGAGCAGAGAAAAAGGTTTTTTAAAGATGATTGCAAACCCATGAAGACTGGAAGAGGACTCAGACATGTTTTCCACAATACTGGAAACTTTTTCTAGCTGATTTTTTTAAATTAACTAGAATGCCACTTAACTGTTTCTTTAAGAAGAAACTCCATCGAAGAAAACTGTGTAGCTAACAAACGGATCTCCTTATTTGTTATATTAAATTTTAGAAATATTCCATTTATTGGTTTAAAAGCATTAAAATATTACAAAAGCTCCCTTAAGATATAGATTCCCAAGTAGAAAGTGGATCTATAATGATTGTTAGATGATTGTAAAATAGCAAAACAGTGTTATTGTTACAAATTTAGTTAGAGGAACCACAATAAACATGTATAATTCATTCTGAAGAATGTAAATTTTATCTTAAAGGTTACTTAATTTCATAATATATATGACTGTACACAATTTCATTTTTATTTTTCCTGTACATATATTAAAGCAACCCAGCTGAGGGCTGTATTTCTAAATATGCTAACTTTTTGCACACTATTTCAAAATGTATGAACTGTGTAATAAATATGCTCTCTAGAAACCATTTGCCAATTGGGCTGGGAACATCATGAAACAAAATTCATTTGGGTACTTTCCTTCTCCTCCTTAAATGTGGACATCTGAAATTTTAGATTCTCTATAGGGATTTGCTGACATGCTAATTTTTGAGCTCTTTGCTAAATAGAACATTTCTTGCACATTTCCTGCTGTGAAGATAGAGTAACTTTAGAAGAGGTGCAGGACATAACTGGATACTGTTCCTATCTGAAAAGTGTATTGCTTTCCAGTGCAGTGTGAAATTCTCTCGAGGACCGTTGAATGTTGATATATAATTTAAAGGGAAAAGATGGCATAAGGCTGCTAAAATGAGAGGTTTTTGTCTTCAGTGCAACACACAAACGTTGAACTTGTAGATATGGTGTGATGTAGGAGAACATTTAATGATGTTGCACAAAGATGAAAAGATGACCTTTATAATAACTTCACTTGTCTATGTATTCCCTGTGTTTTCCCACCTTTCTCCAGCAGATTGTGTAATGTTTATTGGTTTAATGACAACCTGTGCCGAGCACAAAGCTTGCCGTCCATCTGGCCCTGTGGTACAGGGGTTAAGGCAAGAGCTTAGAAACCCAGTAGTTACTGGTTGGAATCCCACCTGGTGTTCAAAAGCTGCTATTTATAGGTTTTGATTTGATCTATTTTTAATCTTGATTGAAAAATAATATTAAAAAAAAGTTTTTAGCCAGTTTTTGGCCAATTTAGCATGTACAGGGGTCACCCAATCTTTTGCAAACAAATGCATTCATGGTGCTTAAAATGCTTCGTACAAGAAATCTGACCAATCCAAATGACTTCTGTACTTGTTTTGTCCCTTTTAGTGCATTTGTTTTAAGGTTGTCTGTTTTAAAAAACGTGGTTTTTTTAATATTATTTTTATATCTGTTTGAAAAGATTGCCTTTTTTAGTTCATTATAGCACCAGGACATATTAGAGTTGGGAGTGGCTTTTTAGGGGGAGAGGAACTACAGTGTGGGCTGAGCAATTCTGAGAGATCTTAATAGTAGCAATACCTTAGAGAAAAGATTTGAGCTGAACTTGTTATATTATTAAAGCCAAATACCAGGAAGGGCTGGGTCTTTTACTGCTGAAGAGTGTGGATTTTGTTTTAAAGCTGGTTGAGAGGCACCTGCTCATACAGTGTTATAAAATTAAAAAAGAGCTTTGAGAAATGCAAAATGCTGTGCTTTGCACTATTTTAACACGCAAAAAGCTCCGACAGAGCAGAAAGAATGCACCTCAAATACCAGAAAAGTGAGAGTGGTGGCTGGGATACAGATGCAATTGAATACTTCACACCTGACCAGTCTGTCATCCAGGCATCCTGTTACATTTTATTAAATCCCTTAATTTCACAGCACCCCATGTAGTAGGCAATTGTCATTCAATATCCACATTTTACTTTGCAGGAACTTCAGTTGCACAGGTTAAATGCTTTGTCCCAGATCACACAGACAACATGTGGTGCAGCTGGAAAAATAACTCAGGTGGCCTCACTCACTTCTGTGCCTTTAATATTTATGAAACAAAAAGACCAATAGCATTTGTCAAAGAAAATTAAAAACTGGAAGTGGGCAATGTGTAAACTTGCGGTATAAAGCTTTATCGGTCCACTGAAATCTTGACCATGTCCATCTGCCTCTCTTCTTTGTATCCTTGTCAAACAGAGAGATTACTAATTGCTTTGAATCTTTTGGTGTTCTTGTGCTGTGGACAGTAGTTCTCAACCAGGCATGCACGTACCTCTGGGGTGTGCAAAGGTCTTCCAGGGAGAACATCAGATCATCTAGATATTCCTTGTATGTTTGAGAATAATTTTCCACCACTGTAAGATTATGCAAATAATTATATAATAAATTCCCTAATTCTGCCTCTGTTATATGAAAAACAACAGAGTCCTGTGGCACTTTTAAAGACTAACAGATTTATTTATCACATGAGCTTTCGTGGGAGAAAATCCCACTTCGTCAGACGCTTTGAAGATTGGAAACTTACAGAATTGGAGGAAATTAAATGCAGGGAAGTGTATGACATAAGATCAGGTCAGGCTGTAACAGCAAATCAAAATAGATGCTAAGATTCAAACACTGGGGAACAGATCATAGAGGAAGGTGAGGTCAAATCACCTGTTGTAATGAGAGAAAAATCCATAGTCCCTGTTTATCCCCAAGGCAACTGAGTCAAATTTGCATATAAGTTTGAGTTCTGCAGTTTCTCTTCAAAGCTGTGATTTGTTGTTCATCTGTTTCAACACAGCTATTAACAAGTCATCAATGGAGTGAGCAGAGCAGAAAAATCCTGACCAAGTGGGATTTTCTCCCACAAAAGCTCATGCGATAAATAAATTTATTAGTCTTTAAAAGTGCCACAGGACTCCTTGTTTAATTTATTTAAACACATTCTCTGTTTGCCAGGAAAAAGTTAATTTATCATCTCATATTTGTTTTATAAGAATCACTCAATCATATTTCAGAATCTTTATATTTTATTTAGGACTTGTATTTCTGTTGGAAGTGAAATCTTCAGACTGATGATTTTTTTTCCTCCCTCCCCTTCCCCTTAGAGCTTTGGAGAAAGCTAGTCTGTCTGTAGTCATACATGGATTATTTAATAGTTGTGTTTCTTAAATTTTAAACTTTGTATTTATAAAATGCAGAACCAAATCAGAAAAATAATAATCTAATAGTTGTAAAGCAGTGAATGGAATAGTACCTTTAGCTTAAGTTTCTCTAAGTATACAAAAGGTTGAAACACCCATTTACTAACTGAAAATAGCATGATGTGCTAGCTATCACATACTTGTAAAATTATTTCCTAAAGTAATTCTTAATGAAAATAATCTATCAATTCCTAGCTAGTTGATAACTACAGTACATACAGTATAAAAATCAAGAAATGTGTACTTTTGTGTGAATATTATTTTAATGATGTGTTGAGTATACAGTGTGCCATTTTGCTATAATGGTGTATTAAAGGTTTTATTAAAATATGAAGCACTTTATTCTCTGAATTTGCAGTAGCTGCAGATATTCTTCTGTATAATAAATCATTTATCTTTATTTACAGTATTAATTATAATGCTTGATGGGTTTTCCCTCATTATGTTGAATGCATTGCTGTGTGGCATGGATATATTGTATATAAACATGCTTTTTTCCTTTAAAGCTTTTTTCCTTACCTCATATGCTGCTGTGTCTAAGCACTATTTATTTCTCTCTTCACATGCTATTTATCCATCTTGCAGTTGAATAACTTTCCCAAGATATAGGGTAGGAATTGTAATAGGTTTGTGTGTATTTATGATAATGAAGCAGAGAGAGCGAGGAGTGAAAGACTTGGTGCATTCTTCACTGGGCTGGGCTAAAGCTTATGAAAGTACTAATGTATTAAAAAGCTTCAACAGGGATTTGCTGAGGACTAATGCTGTCATGTGTTAGTCATCCTTTATCTGCTTCTATTTTTACAGGTTCTGAAGGATGACTGACGTTGGTTGGGTGATGCCACTCGGAGCCTCTGTTGCTGTGGACTGATAAGTAACCTGCAGTTTTAACAGTACAGCAGGGGAAAGAGCATCAGGATTGTCACTTGCTACAGCTCCTTAACTGGACAAAAGTACAGTGTATTCTATCTGAAAAGAGAGAGTCTTCATCTGATTTTTTTTTTTTTTTTTTGAGGAGCTAATAATAAAGACACCATATCATCATCCACCTTCCTGATTTACAGTGCTTCACCTTCCAAGACAGATGGTGTGCCAATAGCTGTAAGATGCCTGCAGAACACACAATAATGAAGCAGTGAGCTGCTGCTGCTGCTGCCTAATTGTCAGGATCACAGCCGACAGAGCTGCGCTGCCCTTTTTCTGCTCCCTTAATCGGTCCAGGATCAGCAGGGTGGACATGGCTGGCCTCATTAACAACCTGCTAATACTGTTGCTTGTTTTTCAAAATACCTGTTTGGGTTTCAGAAGCCCACTTTCTGTCTTTAAGAGGTGGGTCGTATAGAAAACATCTTTGTGGTATTTTCCTTGCATGCTGCTTAGTGATGCTATCACTTCATCTAATGCAAGTGTTAGAAAGATTAAAAAGTATGTACTAGCTAAAAAATATTTACAGCGAAGACTCCTTTTTATATAGCTAGTTTCCTTTGAACTGAGATCCTCTGCAGATTTTGAAAAGACATTCTTTTGTTGTATTTTGGAGTCCTGAAAAAGAAGTTTCTGTTGAACCCTTATTGCTGTTTGAAACGTTTGAAATCTGCCTTGTCAATATGATTAATAAGATTAAATAAAACAATTTAAGGTTTGTGTATAGTCCCACTGATACACTTCATGCATTCTATGGATTGTACCTGTGCCCATAAGCTTACTAGCTAAACTGTACTTCTTCATGAGATAGAATCAACTAGTTCACAATTAGAGATCTGGTGTTTACTTTTTTACTTGAATACTAAATTATGTAGATACATTTGGGTGTTGCATGAGTGAGGCAAATCTATTGTATTGGCACAAAAGAAAACACATATTCCATGCACATCCTATAGTTACCACATCACATATATCAATTGATTATATTTAAAAATTACGTTGCATCAAATGTTTTTGTCATGCAGTCCTGGTTAGTAGCAAGGTGAATATTTGCTGTAGCATTTGCTACAGACCCACTTAACTCCCATATACTAAGTTGTAAGATTTACTCTTACTTTCATGGGTAGGTAGTAGAAAGATATTATAGATGCATACATGTTCAATAGTAATGAAATAACACCTTTGGAATCTAAAATCAGAAAGATTGAGTTTTTTTCTGCCCTGTTCAAATTAAATTCTATATCAAATATGAACTTTTGAAAAGTGTTGCTGTTTTCCCTCAGCTGATAACACAATGTGGTATGCTTTGGCATATTAAGAAAAAATGTCCAAATATACTTTAAACTGTAGTTTATATAAAAAGCTTATTTTTAGCAATATGCTCTCTTTTGCTAATACTTTATAGTTCTAGTCTTTTCTACTGAGTCCCAGGAACACCTCCAAGATAGTCCATAACTAACTTTTTTTTTCTGAAAGGGAGTTAGGCTTCCAAGTTACATGGAAAATAATTGGGTGTCTAATTTCATTGGGATCTACTGACAATCCCAATTTATAAATACTACTTTTTTGGTAATATAAAAATACACTCTTTATCTGTAAAGTTTAAACCATTTTTTATTTTCTTCTGTTAAGGTATAAAGATAGTACCAGATCTCTTTCCAGTGAATGCCTTGGAAGTAACAGGCCGGTGATTTCTCTTGGTCTAACAGATTTTGTATTGGATATTCGCATGCCTGGGGTGACTCCTAAGCAGGTGAGAAGTATATAGTATTTTATTGTCCTTCTCCATTACACTTTAAAACTGGAGAAAATGATTTTGCTTACAGCATTAATAATTTTCTAAAAAGCAACAGGCTAAACTTTTTACTTCCATGAATATAGACCGAGCTGTAGACTCCTGAAGGGTCTAAAATAGTGAGTTAAATAAAATAGACTATAACTTTCAAATAACATAAAATTTTATTTGATTAATGTTACTTAGATTATATTTGTTTTATAAACTGAATCCCTGAAGCCTAATTATTTTGTATTTTCAATAGAATAATATTCACAGTAATGCAGTATGCATTAACATAAGGAAAATGACTCTCTTAAAATGAGAGCCTCTCCAGTTGTGCTTTAACATACAAGTTCATATAGGAAACAACTGGAGATAACAAGATACACCCATTGGCTCCAAGCCTTATTAGGGATCCCCACATGAATCCAGTTACAGGACCTAGCCTTTAAACTTGTGTTTTGAGCAATTGTATCAAACAAAAAGGAAGTTAGAATGCATGCAGTGTACAAACCAGCATTTATGTTGCAATATTTTGACATTAAAGTTTGCTCAGAAAATTTGTGCTAACATGGTTCATTGTATAGCTTACCATTTCCTAAGAAAAGATAGATGATAGATTGTTAGCACAGAGTACTAACAACCTAATGTATAAATGTTCTAAAAGTACCTTACTTTTAAGGTGTCTGTAAAACAATCAAACTTTCTACTGTCATATTTGCACGTAGTTTAATTAAGCATGATAAACCATAACTAATTATTTTTTGCAGCTGTGCGGTGCCTGGAATTATATCTTTATTGAGAGGCAGTACTTTTCCTTGTGAAGGGCTGCAGAGACATGAAAAGAACAGGATGTTGTGCTGCAGTAGATGACTCATTGTTGCAGATAGCACTCATAGGAAAAGCTTGAGGAATATAAGGATTTCAATTATTGGGGAGCACCACTTTTGAATCAGCTGTGACATTTTAATGATGGCAAAACAGAAATAAAATTGCTGCTGCTGGAGCCTCTAGAGTTCATTAAAAATATTTTAAAATCTTTTGGAAGGGGAGAAAAGTGCTTGAAGAATTCTGAGGTGCAGGTATGGAGTTTCTCAAGTATTTGCTATGTAAGCACAAGACCTCTTAGTTGAAGATGTAAACAATGTGACTTAGGCCACGTCTACGCTCAAAATGCTGCGTCAATTCCCACAGATCGACACAGTGGGATCGATTGAGCAGCCAGTGTAGACCTGCTCAATTGATCCCAGAAGTGCTGTCCCATTGATGCAGCAACTCCACTCCTCCAAGTGGAGTAAGGCTGTGTTGATGGGAGAGCATTGCCAGTCGAGGCAGCGGAGTGAAGACAGCCGGGTAAGTGAGAGTAACTAAGGCCTTGTACACACGATCACTTTATCGCGCATTAACAATCATTACCGCGCGATACCAACAACAGCATACACACGTGCAATAGGGCTGTTGCGCGTTAACTGCCTTGTTGTAGCGTAATACAAAAACCACCTCGACGAGGGTAGTAGCAGTTAACGTGGAACAGCTGTTGCGCCATTCCACTCGTGTGTACGCTTACTGCGCAATGATTGGCCTCCGGAAGTGTCCCAGCATTCCAAAGTCATCCTCTCTGGTCTTCCCCCCACCCGCTCTGTGGCCGTCACGAAACAGTCCCCGCCCTGATCAGATTCCCGGGATTTTCGAATTTCTCGTCTGTTTCACTTCCTGTTCTCTTTCTCGTGGAGTGGAGTGCAGCTCCGATCATCAGTAGCAATGGCGGCCCGTCGTGGAAGACGCGCACCCCTTTGGAACACGACAGAGGTGCTGGACCTGATCAGCATCTGGGGAGAGTCCGCTGTGCAGGCACAGCTACGCGGCAGCAGGCGAAATTATGATACATTTGGCATAATTTCTCGGGCCGTGTCAGAGAGAGGTTATGATAGACTGTGCAGTGCAGATCAAAGGTGAAGGAGGTAAGAATAACCTATCACCGAGCGAAGGAGGCAAACCGCCGTTCTGGATCAGCACCTGCTACATGCAGGTACTATAAGGGATGTTGTCCTCCGCCGAGTCCAGCCTCCCATACAAACATCGCCAGCGCCCTTTTAAATGGCCGAAGGCACACTCCACAGTCATTCTGCAGCGGCTCAATCTGTAATTGAACCGCTCCTTGCTGCGATCTAGGTTACCGGTGTATGGCTTCATGAGCCATGGCATCAGTGGATATGCTGGGTCTCCGAGGATGACTATGGGCATCTCCACATCCCCCACTGTAATTTTTTGATCAGGAAAGAAGGTACCCCCTTGCAGCTTCCGGTACAGACCAGTGTTCCTGAAAATGCGGGCATCATGCACCTTTCCCGACCACCCAGCATTGATGTCTGTAAAACGCCCCTTGTGATCCACGAGTGCTTGCAGCACCATGGAGAAGTAGCCCTTCCTGTTTATGTACTTGGTTGCGAGATGGTCTGGAGCCAAAATAGGGATATGTGTGCCGTCTATGGCTCCCCCACAGTTAGGGAATCCCATGGCAGCAAAGCCCTCCACAATCTCACGAAAATTGCCCAACGTCACCGTCCTCCGTAGCAGAACGCGATTGATGGCTCGGCAGACTTGTGAGAGGGCTAATCCGACGGTGGACCTCCCGACTCCAAACTGGTTTGCAACCGACTGGTAGCAGTCAGGAGTCGCCATCTTCCAGACAGCAATCGCAACACGCTTCTCCACGGTTAGGGCTGACTCATGTTGGTGTCTTTACGTCGCAGGGCAGGGGCCAACTCTGAACACAGTTCCAGAAAGGTTGCTTTCTGCATTCGAAAGTTCTGTACCCACTGCTCGTCATCCCACAGCTGCATAACAATGCGATCCCACCACTCGGTGCTTGTCTCTCACGACCAGAAACAGCGTTGCACCATGTGCAGATGATCGGTGAAGGAGCTGGGCAGCGCGGTGCTGTTGCTCTGCAGGGCATCGATCAGCCCCTGCTCCTTAGCGTCCTCGTCTGACTCAGAGCTCATTGCGTATTGAGCAACCAGCCGAGATGTATTTAGAATGCTGAAGGCAACAGTGGAGATCAGATCAGGATCCATGCTGTCGCTGTTGTGATTGCTCGCAAGTGGTGCGGTGCGTCACTGCACTGTTGAAAATAGGCGTGAGTTGCTATTGGCAATGAGGAAGACGCAAGGGGAACACAGTGCACCACGGGAAACTGAGAGTTTACCCATGGTGCTTTGCGTTCCTTTCCTTCATCCCATGATTCCAAGCGCCGATTCAGGGAAAATTGAACTATGGGATAGGTGCCCAGAATTCATTGCGCTACTCCGCGATATTGCAAAGAATTCTGTTGCGTTGCAAGGAACGACGTGTGTACGCGCTATCCCGCAATAAAGGTCACGTGTTTTTTGTAGCGCGATTGCCATGTTGCGCTTTAATCTGATCGTGTGTACAAAGCCTAAGTCAACAGGAGATATGCATTCCGCAGCATGCAGATTGCGTATCTCCCGTCATCTTAGCCCCACAGTGTAGACTAGGCCTTATTCTGAAGAGTTAGTTCTTTTTACTTTGCTCATCTAAAATCCATTAATGTTAATGGAGAGAGAATAGTAATGATCGTATATTTACTTGACACCCATATCAAAGAGCTTTCAGGCAGCTATTAAAAATATGACTAAAATGTAAGGGGAGCCATTACAATGATGTCCCTGCTGTCTCATGTTCCTTGTCCCCTAAGTGGAGGAGATTCTTGCTATTAGCTGTTGACTGATGTACGCTTCTGAAGTATTGCTCCACTAGAGACCTCTCTAGTAAATCCATTCATTTTGGTAAATATTCTTCAGGTGTTGTGTAAAAACATCATTTCCCATTCTCTAGGGATCAGAATGGGAAGGAAATGGGGTGTTTCTTTTCTAAGCCTCACCCATAAATTGCCCTCTACCCATGTGAATTGCCAAAATGAGATGATACTCACAATAGATTGTGCAGCTATTCAAAAGGTAATTGTGTTGTTGCTTCGCTGCTTTTTGATCATGGGCAAAAATAAATAATGGTACTGCTTAAACATCACCCTTCTGTGATGTCAAAATGAGACTTCACTTGCATTAAACTCTGCAGCATTATGGGCCACTGTCTTCCTCCTTAGACAAAGGAATTAAATAATTAACAATGTTAACATTTTAAGTTGTCAGACATCTGAGTTAACTTCTTGTTGAGACATGTAGGGTCAGTTCTCACCTTTCAGAACTATTGTTGTGGGCTCACTGTTGACTTGTCTTTGCTTTGGTTACACATGGTTCATATTCTTGAGGGTTTTTTCTGAAACTATAACAGTTAGACTTCCTTTAGAAAGAAAGAAAGAAAGAAAGAAAGAAAGAAAGAAAGAAAGAAAGAAAGAAAGAAAGAAAAGGAAAAAAACCCCTAAAAGCTGAGATTTGGAAGAACAGTTCTGTAACTTTAGAGAAGTGTCAGCATGGCATACGAGTCCTGTTTTTTTTCTTAAAAGAATAGTGTATTGACTTTGCATTATTACATGCTATAATGTTGATGTGAAGAATCTGAGAAGTTCATGGTTCTAACAAGCAAGTGCAGCCAATCTTGAGTAATCAGGAGTGAGCTATGCTTATTTTTTCTGGGGCAGAGCCTCCCTCTCTTAGCACTATGTTCTGTATAAAGGATAGGGAAGTAGTAGTGCAAATATAAAAGTTTCCAGAATAATGGTTGAGCAGCTGTATCCAACTAGTATCAGTGGGAAAGAAATGATTATGGCATTTTGATTATTGAAAACTAACCTAATTTTTAAAGAAAAGAAATCTGCAAAATTAGTTTTCTATTGATTTAAAAATCCACCTACGGTAATAATTTCTCCTCTACGTCTTAATGATTTTGTGTTTCTTAAATGTTTTTAAAAGAATTTATAGACAATATGTAGAAAGTTCCTGTGGAGTATTACTCTCCTACAAGAAAGTATATTTTGCTATAACCACAGATGTGGAATTGAAAAACAATGCATTTTGCTCAATTAAAGACAAGCCGCTATAGTGTTCAAATCAAATATTCATGGATTAGAATACCAGAAGGGACTATTATGATCATCTAGTCTGACCTCCTACATGACACATGATATTGAATTTCACCCACCAATTCCTGTATTGAGCCTGATGGCTTATGGTTGTGCTAAAACATGTATTTTAAGAAGACATCCTTTTTTCAAAGTAATGGATAATCTACCACCCCCTTCTAAGCTGTTCCATTGGTTATTTATCCCCACAGACTTTTTGTTTGTTTATTTTTAGTTTCAACTTCCAACACTTAGGCTTTTCTGTCCTATGCTTTACACTGTGTGAGTACTTCTATACCATGTTTGAATTACCTCTTGCCTTTTTATAAGTTAAATAGTTGAACATCTTAAATTTCTCATTGTAAAGCATTTTCTTCAGGCTTTGAATTATTCTTGTGGACCTTCTCAGAATGCTTTCCAATTTCAATACCCTTTCTGACACCAGAACAGGATATGGTATTCTAGTAGTGATTTCTGCGGTGCCATATAAAGAGGTAATATACCCTGCTCATACTTGATATTTCCCCATTTGTACATCCAAGGATGGTATTAGCCCTTTTTGCCACAAGGTAAGTCGTATTCAGTTGGTTATCTACTGTTATCCCTGATGTATTTTCAGAGTCACCGCTTTCTAGGATCCAATATCTCATGATACAAATATGAAATATATTTTTTTCTTCTTACATATAGTATCTTGCATTTGGCTTTATTTAGACGTTTATGTCTGTATTTTGAGCTGTTGAATTTCTGCTAAAGTCAGGATGTCACCTGTATTTCCTTGACAGCAGCTCATGATCAGCAAAAATTTTGCCAAACTGACACAATTTTAAACTCTACCATCCAGTAATGGAACAGGCTAAAGTTCCAGTCCTTAGGACTAATAATCTGAAAGTACCAATCCCCAGTGTCGCTCAAAATTTCCTTACAGGCACAAGTGTTGGATGAAATCAAATGAGTAAAACTAATTTAGAGTTTCTAGGGCAAAGGGTGCTAGAGAGATGGTGTTCCAAAAAAGTAATATTTTTTAAAAAGAAGCACTTAAAAAAACCCAGCAATCACTTAACTTTGAAATATCTTGCTAAATTAATCTGTCCCCATGTCTTTGCCTCTCCAACACTCTTCCAGTCTGATATTTTTCCTTTGTAGTAGAGTATACAAGAGAAATGTAATAAGTTTTCTGGGGAATTTAAGGGGGCTGAGGATAGACTTCTAGAAAGATAGACATCTAGAAAGCAGTTCCTTTTCTACTGGAATATTGTGTATCAGGAGTGAAGTAAAGTTGACCCACGTCTTGTAGTCTCTAAAGTCATATCACTTAAGTATCCTCTGTACACAGCTAAGATATTTGAGGTTTCTACAACAATGCTTCTTCAAGCTGATTCTTCATCCGCTTCCACCGATACCAGTGATAGGAATGTGGATGCTTCTTTCAGATTTTGAAATTTCATCGGTGACCTTTAGAATTGCTACTTGCATAGCATTTGAAGTATAGCTAAAAACTGCCATTGTCTTGCAAGGTCAAGTATCAAATATTGGAGAGCTACTTCAGCTGTTATCTGTGGTGCAATATTTTATCATGTTTCCTAGGGCTCTGGTCAAGACAGGTCAAAGATGTGCAGCTCAGAGGATGGATTTCTGAGGTTACACAAATCAAAGTGGCAGTTTTGGAGGGCAGATGAGATATAGGCAAAGATTTTTCTACGTGTCCTGTGTCTGAGAAAACATTCCAGCTTCTTCTTGCTCTGAGACATCCATCTACTGTTTTCTTCGAAGGGAGAAAAAAACCAACCCCTCACCCACACCTTACTAATAGTGTGGGAGGAAAAAAAACCCACCAAAACTCTTTGAGTGGGCATAGAATTTCTTGTAATAGCAAAAATTCCATAGTGGTTATTTT
Source organism: Pelusios castaneus (assembly GCA_007922175.1). Classification (NCBI taxonomy): domain Eukaryota; kingdom Metazoa; phylum Chordata; order Testudines; family Pelomedusidae; genus Pelusios; species Pelusios castaneus. The sequence continues at coordinate 1,515,564 of ML685772.1, forward strand.
CAGGTTTACAGCATTTTTGTTAAATTTCACTAGCTTTTGCTTCAATAAGATTTCAGTAAGGTTCTCTGCCTCAGCCCTCTTGAGATGCAACTAGCATTTCTGAAAAAAGTATGTCTTTAGTTCACACCTTTACTTTCAAGTGTGTGGTGGGTTGTGTTGTCTATTAGCAGTACTTAGTTCACAGAGTCCTGCTAATCAGACTCTTTCTCTTTAATTGGATCTGGTTTTGGAAATGTGTTCCAGGGACCTTTTCCTTCAGCCCCTGGGAAAGACGCTCCTTTCAATTTATGCCACAGCCCTCTGGAGTGGACTTATTTTGTTGATTGTATAAGTAAGTTCCACCTATTAACCTACTTAATTTACATATGTTCTGAACTGATTTGAGATTTTTATCTCTAGGTTTCATGAAGTATTTTACAAACTTTCAGCTTTCTTCATTTAGTCGAGATGTTAAGGTGAAAATTTACTCTGGACTCAAAGAAAGAATTTGAAAGTCAAAAAATTCATTTTTGTTTGTGAATAAAATACAGGTTTATGAACTTATTAATTGACTATTTCTCAATGAATTAAACATTGTTTGAGAAGCTCTCTGTCATGAGGCACTTCCATCGCTATCCATTAAACCTCGTTGAGTGGCCAGTTCAGATGGTTTTGCAGTCACAAATGCACAGCAGACAGTTTATCTTTCACCAAGGTGTGCATTTATTACCCTCTTACATAACAATATTGTATAATACATCCCTGCACGGGACTATTTTTTTAATCCCATCCTGCCCAGCAATACCCACTTCCGCACTTTTGCTTGCATTTTTATCCTACTCTTACCAGCGAACCACTTTAGATCCCACAAGAGAAACAAATTCCCCCACCCTACTTAAAAAGACCTCCCACCCCCAAAAACCCAGTCAGTTAACATATTTTATATATAAATGGAATTCAGACACAATTTTTACACTAAAAGAATCTTGCTTAAATTATGTTTTTAAAAAACAAAACAAAAAAACCCTCAGCTCCTGCTATAGCAGACCTTTGATCTTTTTTTCCCAATCAAGTATTAAAAGTTTTAGTGTTTTCCCGTAGATTACTGCAGTCAGGTTTTTTTGCCCACCCAATCTGACCCATCACAAAGTATATTTTATTCACTCCTGCTATTATGGTAGAGAGACCTCTGGGATCCCAGTCCTGCTGTAGGACTCTGCTGTGCAGCACAGGCTTATTGCTAGGACAGGCATCCCTGGAGCTCTCGCTCCCCACCCAAGACGCATCCTCTCAGATTCCTTCTGAGCTCCTCTTCAGCTCCCCTCCCTTCTGTTTCCTCTCCGTATAGTCCCCCAGTTACCTTGTTAATCCAATTCCAAAGGGGTAGCCGTGTTAGTCTATTGCAGAAAGACAAAAGAGTCTTGTGGCACTTTTAAAGACTAACAGATTTATTAATCGCATGAGCTTTCGTGGGAGAAAATCCCACTTCGTCAGACGCTTTGAAGATAGGAAAGTTACAGAGTGGGAGGAAATTAAATGCAGGGGAGTGTATGACATAGCATCAGGTCAGGCTGTAACAGCAAATCAAAGTAGGTGTTAGGATTCAAAACACTGGGGAACAGCACATAGAGGAGGGGGGAGGTCAATTCACTTGATGTAATGCGAGAAAAATCCATAGTCCCTGTTTAACCCCAAGGCAACTGAGTCAAATTTGCATATAAGTTCGAGTTCTGCAGACTCTCTTTGAAGCTGTGATTTGTTATTCATCTGTTTCAACACAGCTATTAACAAGTCTTTAAGGGAGTGAGCAGGGAGGTTGAAGTGTTCCCCTACAGGTTTTTCAGTATTGCAGTTTCTGATGTCAGATTTGTGTCCATTGATTCTTTGGCGCAGAGACTGTCCTGTCTGTCCAATATATAAGGCAGAGGGGCATTTCCGGCACATGATGGCATAAATCACATTGGTGGATGAGCAGGTGAACGAACCCTTGATGGAGTAGGTGGCATGATTAGGCCCTGTGATGGTGTCATCAGTGTAGATATGAGGGCAAAGTTGGCAGCGTGGTCTGCTGCAGGGCTGTGTTCCTGCTTTAGTGTTTCTGCCCTGTGATCTGTAGTTGCTGGTAAGTATCCTTTTAAGATTAGGGGGCTGTCTGAAAGCAAGGAGAGGTCTGTCTCCCAAGGCTTGAGAGAGTGAGGGATCATCTTGTAAAATAGGCTGTAGATTTTTGATGATGTGTTGAAGAGGTCTGGCTTGGGGGTTGTAGGTGACGACCAGTGGCGTTCTGTTGTTGTTTTTCATGGGCTTCTCCTGCAGTAGACGACTTCTGGGTACTCGTCTGGCTCTGTCAATTTGTTTCTTCACTTCTGTGGGTTTGTACTGTAGTTTTAAGAATGCCTGGTAGAGATCCTGAAGGTGTCTGTCTCTGTCTAAAGGGTCAGAGCAAATGCGGTTATATCTTAGGGCTTGACTGTACACAATGGATCGTGTGGTGTGTCGAGGATGGAAGCTCGAGGGATGTAGGTAACTATACCGATCAGTAGGTTTCCGGTATAGGGAGGTCTTTATGTGCCCATCGCTAATTTGCACTGTAGTGTCCAGAAAGTGGATCTCTGCAGGAGAAGCCCATGAACAACAACAACAGAACGCCACTGGTCGTCACCTACAACCCCCAAGCCAGACCTCTTCAACACATCATCAAAAATCTACAGCCTATTTTACAAGATGATTCCTCACTCTCTCAAGCCTTGGGAGACAGACCTCTCCTTGCTTTCAGACAGCCCCCTAATCTTAAAAGGATACTTACCAGCAACTACAGATCACAGAGCAGAAACACTAAAGCAGGAACACAGCCCTGCAGCAGACCACGCTGCCAACTTTGCCCTCATATCTACACTGATGACACCATCACAGGGCCTAATCATGCCACCTACTCCATCAAGGGTTCGTTCACCTGCTCATCCACCAATGTGATTTATGCCATCATGTGCCGGAAATGCCCCTCTGCCTTATATATTGGACAGACAGGACAGTCTCTGCGCCAAAAAATCAATGGACACAAATCTGACATCAGAAACTGCAATACTGAAAAACCTGTAGGGGAACACTTCAATCTCCCTGCTCACTCCCTTAACGACTTGTTAATAGCTGTGTTGAAACAGATGAATAACAAATCACAGCTTCAAAGAGAGTCTGCAGAACTCGAACTTATATGCAAATTTGACTCAGTTGCCTTGGGGTTAAACAGGGACTATGGATTTTTCTCGCATTACATCAAGTGAATTGACCTCCCCCCTCCTCTATGTGCTGTTCCCCAGTGTTTTGAATCCTAACACCTACTTTGATTTGCTGTTACAGCCTGACCTGATGCTATGTCATACACTCCCCTGCATTTAATTTCCTCCCACTCTGTAACTTTCCTATCTTCAAAGCGTCTGATGAAGTGGGATTTTCTCCCATGAAAGCTCATGCGATTAATAAATCTGTTAGTCTTTAAAAGTGCCACAAGACTCTTTTGTCTTGTTAATCCAGTGAGTGTCATGTAGATGTTCACAATCCTCCATCAAAAAGTGTATTTTCCTCCAGCCAGACTTCAAAACAATTTTTTTGACTCTTGGTTGCTTAGTCAGACTAAGTCTCCAGTCCCAAAAAAAGTAAACTAAAAGGTGCATACATTCCTGAAAGAACACTGTCCTGAGGTGAGATCTCCTTTCTTACTTTTAACCATTCTGAATGCCTTATTAAAATATTTGTTGATATGGTTCTGCCTTCTTCTTCTTGAGCTTCTGAGTGGATTCCTCTATACTCAAGTTTCTCCTACTCTGCCACAGTCAGGTTGCCTCCCCAGGGAAACTGAGGCATGGGTAGACTTAAGAATATGAGGGTACCCTTTTAGGTCATGACAAGTCCGCACTTCCCATTAAACATTCTTAGAAGACTAATTTAGGGGATAATAATGCTGACCTCCTCCGTAAAGCACTTGGAAATCTATTGATTAAAAAGCGCTAACTAAGAGCTAGGCGGCAGTGGTGAGAACTCTTAATACAGGCTATGGGGGAAAAAAGTACATCAAGGGAAAATGACTTATTGAAAAATTTTTACTCTTTTTTCATCATCCTACTTCCTTTCTTTCCTTTGCTTCTATGTATTTACTTCACTCTAAGTATTTCGTTTTGCCACTTTCATCTGCTCTGAATACAAGTTGGTGAGGTGTTGCTATTTAAACTACTTTGCTCCTCAGTTCATACTCCCTCACAGCATGCAGCTAGTCCCCAGAAGGTTCTGTAAGTAGTGGGTTTTTTATTATATTGTGCCCTTTTCAAACAATGGAGGAAAAAACATCATTTCCTTAAGGAGTAATTCCATGCTCCAGGCAGGTACATTTCTAGGGGGAGGTAGCTGTGCTGGTGTTAGTTCTGGAGACCTGAACTTAAAAAAAATATAGCTAGCGTTTAAACTGTTAATGTTTTTTGCAGCTGTGTGTTGGATGCATACCCCTATAGTTTCCTAGGTATTTTTGTTTGTTTGTTTTTTATTAAGATAAAATTGGCAGGTCCCCTTTTGAAGCCTTCTATTAATGCTGTGTACTAGAATTTGGTGTGAGAGATCATTTAAGAAAAAAGGTATTTTGTGTCTTCTAAGTCCTCTGTAGGTTATATGAAGCGGTGGTTTCCATGGGAAACATACATTTGTTTTAATTGAATGCCAGAGTTAATAATAAGCATGTGAAAATCTACACAACGTATTGGCACTTCAGGAATGCAGGGTTGCAGTCTCTGAAGTGCCCTCTTTTAAATAATGTTTTCAGTTTTTTCTGGATTATTGAAGATGGTGACCTTTTTTATATAGTAAAGCTACAAATGTCCCTCACTGACTCACTTAGAACTGTCCCTTTATTATATAATTAAGGAGAGAATATTAACTGTGAAAAGCAGTCTGTGTTGAGAGAATGTTGTCTGCACTTTCGCGTAAAGAATGCTACATTTATGTGGAATTGTTCCAAGCAGTTTTTATGAACGGGGTCGTTGGAGTACAACTTTTGGTGATATAATTCTGGAAATAAATGAACTAGAATTCTCTAGTTTGGTTAATAAACATTCAGTAATGTGTTTTCACTGTCCATTTTATAGGTGTTTTCATGCATTTCCTTGGTGTCATACATTCTCTCAAACACTTAATATAAATAAACCCCATAGTGTGTAAATCTCTTCTGATATTTTTCACTAACTATACCAAAACTCAGATGGTGTTGTCCCAGATATTCTGTATAGTAGTGTTACATTAACAGCAAACTTTCGCAATGTATGTATGTGAATATGCACACAATATTTGTTTGTAATCTGCTGTGAAATAATGACAACAGATTGTAGGGCAATTGACATTTGCCTCTCTCAGGCGATATTGTTCATTAATGGCAGTATCTCCATTAACTGAGAAATCAGTATCAACCACTGGCAATTGGGAAGATGGATAAAGAGAAATAATATGTCATCTGCTTTTGTGAATTATTCACGATGAACTGATGAAGTGGGCAAAAATACAACAGTATGAATTTAAATGTGTGGTTATACAGTTAGAGGGCGTAAAGAACAGTTCAGTGCCCTAGAGCTAGTAATAACTAATCATTTCTTCAAAGTGCTTCACAAAACTTAGAATTCAATGAATTCTCATGATATCTTTGGGGAGGGTAATAAACATGAGAGAACTGACATGAAGAGATGGCTTATCCAGAGCATGCTGGCATTCACAGCTATTCTGTAATTATGGGGTGGGCTTAGATAGCAGAAGGCTGCATACCAGGAATACAGCAGCACCAGTCAGATATGAGGGCTCCCTTTTATTGGCCTGTCCAAATACTTGTAACACGCACCAATATTGACAAGTTGGAGTTGCAGTGACAGGAAGTGAGCCTATTCCTGCTTTACCTAGAAAGAAAATGTTTTCACCAATAATGTGGATCATGTTCATTAATAGAAATTCATCTTTTGAGGCTCAATCCTAAAATTGTGTAAATCAAAGTAGTTTCATTTAACTCAAAGGAGCTACGTCAGCTTGCACCAGCAGAGATGCTAGCCCATTACTTTTATTATGAATCAAATCCAAGTTTTGGTGTAACCTAAAATAATTCAGTTCCTTTTTGTTTGTTTGTTTTTTGTTTTGTAGAATCCAGGAGACAGAGTCCACTCCTTTTCTTGGTAGTTTGCTCCACTGCTTCATATCCCTCACAATTAATATTTGGTGCCTTTTTTTCTAGTTTGAATTTCTCTGACTTTAACCAGTTGTTAGTTCCTGTTGACTTTCCAAACACTGAACAAAGTTCGTAGTTCGTTTCTTGACTTATTTGAACTTTGTTTTATTTTTTTTTTAAGGGCTTCATTTTAACCACGGGAGTTAATGAGAAAAAGTGATGTGCAGAGTGTGTTGCTCTTTCAGTTCCTTTGAGAGTTGTGTTTTCAGTGTTGAGTCCACAGAAGTTGCCTAGCTAGAATACAGAGTCATAACCAGCATCAGCTGTATCACGTATCCTTTCCTTTCTCCTGGCTCCCAGCTAAAGATAAAACAACTTAGCATATTGGTTTTTCTTATCTAATAGTGTATGTAGCTGATCTACGTAACTACGTAGTCTTATTAACATTACACCTGTCCTCCCTCCTCAATTTTATCTGATTATTATTTAAGCATTTTTGCTGCATTTTGTTTTAAATTGGATTATAAACTCTTTGGGAGAGGAATTTTATCTTGCAATATATTTTGTACAGTGCTAATCACAGTGGGTCCCTTGTCGTACTGGAGCTTGTGGTGCGACTCTAATAAAACTAGATGATCTCTTTTTGCTAAGAAATTATGCCTCTATAAAATATTCATTCTAAGATACTTTAGTGATGGTATCTCTTTTTTTTCCCCCTCATTTGACACCATAATATAAATATGATGTTGCTGGCCTCGGAGACAAACTGATATTTGCTAGGATGTAAAGAAGTTAGGATGTACAAGCTAATTTACTGTAGCAGCAACTCGTATATTATACATTCTCCTTGACTGAGCTCTTAATAGAATTGCATTGCTATCAATTGTGATTTTTGCTGGAAAGTGTTTATTTTGTCCCATAACTGGCAGGTAAAGACAAGGTTGACTATTTAATTCACTTGGGCCCAGTGCAGTCTATTAGATCATTATGCTGTTTTGCAGCATATTACACAAACCATAGCAAATATACCCCATTCATTGAACTGGTTAATTATTTCCATTCTATTGATGGGTCTCCTGATATCAGGTTGACAGGAATCCAAAAAATTCCATTTAATTCAGTCCATCTTTTGATGATTTTAAAGTCCGATCTGAACACTCGAGACAACAGCAGATTAGGCAACCTTCCTTTAAAATACCCAAAATGTTTGCATATCAATCCTTTTGAGGTAAAGCAATCTTTTGGTATTTTTTGGAAGCTTTAAGGTTTAACAAAAAAACTTCATTTAGTATTATTTCTGTTCATTCTCCCTTTTCCTGGCCCCGAATCACTTCATTTGGAGTTGTGGGTACTCGGTATCTCTGGGAATGTGACCCAAAGTGTTTATAGCTCCAAAAGCAGCTGCAGGGAGCAAGCTGACCTTGGAAAGAGATGGTCCTACACATATTAACTGTTGAAAAGAACTGCAAATAGTTTTTGTATTGCTTCTATTCTCTTTCATGTTTTTTTTAAGAGCAGATTCTTCTCTTGATGCCCTCGCGTAATTCCTATTAATACTAATTGGAGTGAGGTGCATACATTAAAAAGGCACATATACTTTTAAGATTGCTGCTGCTCTAGCACATAGTTTCAATATTTAATGTGCTTCATGGCTGAGAGAGACCCCTTACATAAGTCTAAGAACAAGCGAAGACTTACTGATTCAGAAAGATGTGTATTTAGCCATGACTTAATGTTGTTTTCTAGAATGCAGTAAGTTATAGATTACAGTCAAATAGAGAAAAATTATTCAAAAGGCCAATAAGGTGTCATTTTATTTAGTGTGTTCCTTGATTAACTTGTATGGTTGGATTAGAAGGCAAGTAATAGGTCTGCATTTTTTGACACCCTTAATTACTTTTTGGGGGAGGCGTGTGGGGAGAGTAGCCTTAGCAAATAACTTCCACAGACAGGTTTATGTGGATATAAATTTGGATAATTGCTAGTTCCCATGTGTTAGTAGAGCAGAGTTTTGATATTAGCAATCTTTTATTTCCATTTTAATAGGATACAATTTTAAAATAATTTTTGTTCTTTTGTTTCTTTAATAGTCTGATACCTACCTCTGCATGTCATTACGTTTGCCAGTGGATGAGGAAGCCTACGTAGGTGAGTACTAGCTAAGTGGAAAAACCTGATCAGGCCTTTTTGAAATCACTCCACAGCTTTCTTTGACTCGTGAGCTTAATCTTTTACTGTCAAAGTTTCCAAAGTGCATTCATCATGCCTGATGCAGAAACAAACTAGAGAGAGCCACTTAGAGTCACGATAACAAACTCTATCTGGAGAGATTCATGAGTAATAGTAGTTAAAGAGCTGCATGCAGATGCCTATGGCAGCTGATACCAAGCAGTCCCATTTGTAAAGTATTGGCTTTCTGTCTGCACCTGGATACTTAATTCCGCTCTACTGAACAGACTGTTCATTTACCTGCTGGTACAGGCAGTAAATCCTTTGCAGTTACCATCAACAATGGGCACAGTAAGATTTTACTTGTCCACAAAGAAGTCTTAAGTTTTTTTTATATTTTGGCATGAATGAGATGACAAGTAAATTGACTGTACCTACTGCAATAGTGTATCAATGTTAAATCAAATAAGTAGATCAATAAAGTAAGCACCATCTGTTCAGTATGTCTTTTGGGTGTGTTTAATTTTATTCTACTATGCTTCCAAACATCTAGTTGTTCAGGAAAGGGAATAGACAAGCAAATGGTTTATTTGACTAAAGTTAGTTTCATTTTCATGATGAATTGCAAATAGCAGGAGGGGAAAACAATGGTAAATATAGAGCATCTGTATTTTTCCACTTCCTTCTGCACTAATGTGTCTTAGTGCACTGAGGTGATCAATAAACGCCTTGAAAAATATGTATAGTTGATGATAGCATGTTATGAGAATATGTTTTCATATGGAGTTCCCCAGAGGAAGTGACCCACAAATCTGCAGGGGAAAAAAAATAATTCTATTTTTCATGCTGTATTGGTTCTAACCACCCTAGCAAAAAAAAATTTTAAAGTAGATTTCTAGGGGCTTCCTAATCTGAAGTGTCAATAAATGAAGCAGCCTGTGACTGCAGCATTACTTTTTGGCTGAGAGTGACACCCATGATGAAAAAAGCATGAAAGGGTTAGTAATGTATTTCATTCTTCAATAAATTATCACTTGTCATACAGTACGTGCAGTAGACTGTGCTGCATTAGTTAGTATAGAAAACATGTATAATTATTTAAATTATAGGCAAGTTTATGTGTAGTACAATTTTCAAAATTGCAGCAGTTTTTTTAAAGGAAATTCACAATTAAAAATTTTTACTATACAGTACTTTTTTTTGTAATTTCCTATTTATAAGCATTCAATCTGTATGAAATGCTTTTTTCTTTGTCTTTTAAGATTATAGTTTTAAAAAACACAACCCACAAATCATGTGAGGTGCCAGTGATAATTCATATGAACCACTTTGTGTCTGTAAAGAGGAAGAAATACAGCTTTTTGGATATTTGTGTCTCCTGAAGAATCGCTCTTCTCTCTTTTAGATGGCTTAAGCCCTTTTTTTCGCTTGTTCCATAACATACATTTATTACAACTGGACTTGTAAATAGTTGAGTGCCTTTGAATTAGAAATTCCAATTTCCACCTCTGGAATGATTCATGAGTTTAGTGAAGTGTGTATGGGAGATGTCAACAGCACAGTAATATTCCAATATCTTGCCTTGTGTTGATGTTTTAGGGAACTTAAGTCTCTAGTGCTCCTCCTCACATGTGGTTTCTGCTTAAAATCAAAATCTTGAGGATATTTCTAACATAACACAAGGGTCAGTTCATCTCTACTTCTAGGATAATGTCTACAGTACACTTCAGTTTTAAGTGTGATTGCAGCCCAGGCTCACATACCTGTGCTAGCTTCCGTCTAGACAGAATGACTAAAAATAGCAATGAAATTTTAAAACCATGAGCTTCAATGCTGGCTAGCCATATGAATACATATCTAATGTCCCTGAAGTCTTTGCACAGCCCACGCTGAAGCCTGTGGCAATCTCATGTCTTCACAGCTGCTTTTAGCCATGTTGGCTAGTTTAAAGCTAATGCAGGTATATCAAATTCTGCTGCAATCTTACCTACAACTGGAGTATAGACATACTCCAGGAAACTGAGGTACTAGTTTCTGGGTACTTGGATACACTTCCACAACTCTTTCTGGAGCAGAGTTGTTGCCTGCTTAATACCAGGAACTCTGGATAATTATTAATAATGCACAAGTTAATGTTGTGTAGATTCACACTCTAGTCAATCAGTGACAGAGCATGATGTGAAGCAGGAGAAAGGCTGCATAAATGCACCCAAAAGAAACTGCTCCAGATGTCAACCAATGTGCTGCAGACCAAGAGGGACTAGGTCAGCAGAAATAAACTCTAAAATTGCAAATGTCTTAATTAAGGTTACCAAAATACTATACTGCATTTTATGAGTAAACTTACTCTTCTAAAAATAAAATGTGATATCTTCCATTGTTGTTTGCAGTTGTGTTGTATCTCTGTCAGTCCTGGCACCATGAAAGGGACAAAGTGGATGAGGTAAAATCTTTTATTTGACCTGAAGAAGAGCTCTGTGGAGCTCAAAAGCATGTCGCTTTCACCAACAGAAGTTAGACTAATAAAAGATATTACCTCACCTGCTATGTCTCATTCTAAAAATAAAACAGTTGGAAACAATAGTCACACTTGCAGCTGAAGCCCATGTACATTGTGCATAAATAAAAGTCACAAGAGTGCTGTGCCAAAATTGACCAACCTGATCCAGAGCCAGTCCACAGAATATATTGAGTAAGGAATTGTCAGTTAAGTCTTCACCAGACTAACTGTTAGAAGATGAACTTTATAATTAGCTCTTGAGTGTTACTCTAGATGGCCTTTTTTAAGAACAGTGCTGTAATATTCTGTTAGACACTGCCCATTCACTGTCTGATGTTCTTGGGATAGAGTCAAAAGTCAAGTTTGGATGCATATTGGAACCTGCTGAGATTCCACCTTTCCCTCCTTTCCAGGGCCATGTGTCTTGACTAAAGGCCATTTGTATTTTTGTAGGGTAGATCTCACCATTGACTTGATCATTAGGTTGGAAATATATATGAAATACTGTGCTCCTGTAAAACAAAATTAAATGCCTGTGAGGTAAACCAGGTGAAGGAAATTGTCTTGAAGGTAAAAGTGACAATCCCTAATATACTTTCTAAAAAATGAGGATTTTTTTCTAATTAACTCCATAAATGTTTGGTTATTTTTATTTGGACAAATGGAAAGGGTCTTCACTTCCTAAGTGTTGCAGACATTGGTACAATCTGTTTTTGACCACTGAACTGAAGTCATAGCTGAAGGCTGTTCTCCAGACACTCAGAAGAATTGAGTCTGACAGCAAGCCACTCAGCCAAGAAATTTGACTGTCATCTTCATTCCCTTTCATTCGCTCACATGGCTGACCAGTAAATAAATGTCTTTTTCTTGTTGACTGATGATAAAACTTAACACATCGAGGTTCCTTTAAAATCCATCAGACAATGAGTGTTGATATATCCTGGCCAGTCTTGCTACATTCCTGAAAAATGAATTCAATTATATGATCCAAAATTATTTTTTAGGGAATGGGAATAGAGGTAAACTGTTTATATGGTTCCTTAATTTTTTTTTTAAAGAGGTGATATCTTTAAAGAACCATGTTAGAAAAGATTAGTTTTTAAACTAGACACAGTTTTTAAACAGTTTTTAAACTAGACACAGTTGCAATCAATTCCCACCATCCCCTATAACAGCAAGTAAAAAAGGCAGACAAATGTAGTATGTGCTATGTTTTTTTTAAGTTAACCGTGTGTTCCCTTTAATTCTTACTTTCTTGAAGGCTGATCTTTCTGTGTATATTACTCACATTATCTTTTCCATCTCTCTCAGATTTTACATTTAAAGATAATCCTATTTCAAATTTATGGCCTCCTTCAGAAATCTTATTTCTTGTTTCAATTGTCAATAGCAGCTTAAAACACTTTTGAATTAAGTTAACAGCTCTTCATTAATGACACATTGTCTCATGCAAGAGTTACTTGTAATTTCACTGTTAAGCCACAGTGATGAAAAAGGTGGAAACAAAACATCTTTAGTACAGAATTGTTTTGTGATTATTGAAAGAGTAGAATTTGCTGGGAAAAATATTATGTGCCTTGGGCTTTTGTTATGCATTGAAATGGAGTACTACAGGTAAAACTAACAGGACCAAACACATTTTTTTTTTAATGTGTGTGTTACAGTGGATTCTGAATGCATTCAGTACATGACTTAATTGTATCACCAGCATTTCAAATGTGAAGAACAAAACCACAATTCTGTTAGGCACAGAATGTAAACATTGACCTGTACGAGTGTGTCCAGGATTTCAAAACATTCAGACACAGGAAGCCTTGGGCAAAATGGCCATGTTCACTTTTAAATATATCAGTGGTTTTGCAGGAGTAATTCTGTAAATCTAGACAACCTTCACACTCGAATACTTCCAGAATTCTGAATAAGTGTAAGCCATGTATATGCCATGTTGGAAGGAGACATGGTACTAGATAATTTTGATGAGCAATTTATTTATGCAGTTCCTCGGTTTAAAATCTATTTCAGACTTATTAATTCTTAGCTATTTCCCACAGGCCTGGATTTTGAAAAGATTTTAAGGGCATTAGGCACCCAATTCCCATTACATTCAGTGGGCTTAATTCTTTTAGGCTCCTTAGAAAATCCCAGTTTCAGACCTTATTCCTATATGCATTTGGTGCCCGCTTGACCTTTCTCATAGAGTTAGAAGCTTCACTTGAAAGAAATTTGATAAACTGGGAGGAGTGGGACCCAGAGCATGAGTGTTTGTTCTGTGCTTGAGCTGACAAGGAACTTGAGAAGGGCATCTATTTCCCTATCACCTAAACTCTCTAAAAGCAGCTGCAGTCTAAGAAAGCATGCTTTTTTTAAAATGTTGGTTTGTTTAATATCTCCCTATCTCCTGTATGATTCATATAAAATACTTTGTGGTCCTTATCCTATCTTTACAGAAAATGAAGCAAATAGCTTGTCTAAAGTTCTTATCCATTAACAACTAATCATTTAACTGAGGTCCCAAGAGCAGAATACGGTGATTTGATGGAATAAGATTTGAAGTAAAGGGACTGTCCTGAGAGATTTTACTTCACCACTAGTGAAAATAAAGATTTTTAACTACTTATAAACATATGATTAATAGAGATTAACAGCGAGTGTCTGACATGGAGAGCACAGCCAGTGTCCAGCCATTCTGAAGACAGATGGATATAGGGGGAGACAACATGGCTGAGGAAGACAAATTGTTAAAAAGGCTTTTCAAGAAATTCTGAACTTCATAAAAATAGGGTAATCCTTGACTTTGAGGTACAGTTTGACTTGATGTATTTATAGTTTTGTAGGCTATGTCTACACTAGCAAGTTAGTTCAAATTAAAGAAGCTTAATTCAAACTAACTTAAGCCTTGGCCACACTAGGCTTTCATCGGTTCGAATTAACGATTTCCGTAATTCGAACTAATAAATTCAATTACACTTTTTGAACTAACAGTTAATTCGAACTAGTTAGTTCAAATTCACACAATGTGGCCATGTTGGTTTGAACTAAGCTCTTAGTTTGAACTAACCGGCACATTGACCTTAATGCAATTGACTAATTTGAACTAAGCAAGTGCGATGCATCGCACTTGCTTAGTTCGAACTAGCATTCTAGTGGGGCCATGGTAGTTCAAATTAAGTTAACTCGAACTAACTAAAATTAGTTCGAATTAGTTAGTTCAAATTAACTAATTCGAACTAACTTTAGTAAGTGTAGACATAGCCATAGAGTTTAAGGCTGTAAGGCACCCCATCAGATTAGCTCATTTGACTTCCTGTGTATCACAGGCCATTAGATTTTATCACTATACCCCTAGATTATGCCCAAAGACTTTAGCTGAACCAGAAGATTCTCTATTCAATTTTCTTTCCCTTTCTCCTGTCTTGCAAGACAGCAGTATTTTCTCTTTGGAAAAAGTAAGTACTTAGACATCTCACACTATGATTTGGATTGTTTGGTGCTACTGTGCTGTCAGTTTAAGTATTGCAGCTCTCAGATGATTGTGTAGCATCCTGAGGGAATTACAAAACTCCAGATGTCATGTTGGAATTGCTGCTTCTATTATTCCTTTACTGACTTTTTTTTAACTTTGTTTTCCAATGAATAAACATAACTAAAATGTTTAAATATTCTTTTGTAATATTAAACAAAGCTTTAAAAGTATGTACCGGCTCCAGGCATTTTTCTCAGAGTACCTGACTGTAAGATGCTGTTGGACAGTCTTGTGGCTTCTGTTATGTTAGGTTCTTTAGGGGCAGTGCTTTTAAAATATCAATATAGAATATTTTAATTTTGCATCACATTGATTCCCTCCCTCTTCCCCCCCACAGTTATGCAATCTAAAATACTCATTTCTTCAATTCATAACATTAAATTAAAGGCTAGTATAGTTTACATCCTTTTTTTAAAAGTGGTTTTGTCAAGTTAAAAATCATATTAAGAATGCTCTGGTTTGTACTCTTAAAACACAGAACACTAGGGTGATGTTTGGGTTACAGATGTGCCAGAATTATGGTTGAATCTGGGAAGAGGAGTATTAGATTTTTTTGCAGAATTTGTTCACATTTATGATTTGACTCATTTGTGTCATTGTATGATACCTGATACATTTGAAGTCAGTGAGCAAATCTAGCCATTTAGTTGGCTGTTTTGTCTAAGCATGTGAGCAGTTTCAGTCAGACTGTTCTCCCCACTCCCCGCATTGCTGAATGTGGGAGAATGGATGTTCAGGGGATGCGATACCATCCCTGGAGAAGAGGGAAGGGGAAGATGTATGAGCCTCTGCTTGGCAAGACTGGAGCTGGCCCATCCTTTTCATCTTATTGGTAGGGGGAGTGGGCTTTCTCATTGGTTCTCACTTGCTCCCTGTGTCCCCATTTAAGCTCTCCCTTGGGGTTTTCAAAAGCCTCTTACTCTTATTAGCTGCCCTCATCAGTCCTACCCTTAACTGTAGAATAGAAGCTCTGGGTTTAGGATTCTGTGGGTCTCACCAAATGCCTGTTTTGGGATCAGAAAGGAGGATTTTTTTCTGATGAGCCGAATTGGCAGAGGTCTGGTAGGGTTTTTTTGCCTTTTTTGCAGCCTAATGGAGGTACAGGTGGGTGGAAAGCAGTAGGATTTGATTTTCAGAACTATGTCTGGACAGGGAAAAGAAGGTACTATCCATTCTATATAATACCTTTTTACCAACAAATTATATTTGTCCTATGATAAAATAATAAGATTTAAAAAACAACAAAACCACAACTTGTAATATTCATCCCCATCCAAGGATATCTTTTTGTTGCTCGACTCCTTCTGTGCTGAGCTATCACATCAGAATGAACACAACAAACAAAAAATTATCCTTGTTCATGACACCATGAATAAATGATGGCATAACTGTATCGGCATTATGCACGATCTGAAAATGGTCTTCTGTAGTCAGCATAAAACTTACATTAATGTTTGATTTTATCAATTTGTCTTTCAGTTGACTTCAGGCCACAAGCCAGCATGGACACTGTCCATCACATGTTACTCTTTGGATGTAACGTACCTTCTTCTACTGAAAATTATTGGTAAGAGTTATAAGCTTGTAGCAATTGTTTTACTTTAACATGGTATTAATGTTGGCTACCTTCATGAACCCTTTTCATAAGGCTCTCACAGATTCTAACTAAGAAAAAAAGAAGGGATGGGAGAAGAAATGCCTTCAATCCTTATGCTTTCTTAACCTTATTTTTTAAACGGTTTTTGTTAAACTTTAGATAAAATTATCAGTCTTACATGTTTGAAGATGTCACATTATGAATTAATACTTTTGTCATTATGATGGGTAGCATGGACTCCACAGATAGCATCAGTGGTCTGCTCTATTTGTGAAATATAGAAGAAACTAAAAGCTCAGGTAATGTTTCTAAAGTGAAACGAGAGATTGAAATTACAGTTCTTGAAAGAAAATATCTCAGGAAATATTGATGAAGTAATACCTCTAAAGACTATTTTAACAATTAAATACACATTTACTTGGATAACTGATGGATTTTTGTTTGCGATCTATTCTACAAACATATTGAAAATGGCACTTGCATTGTGTGGTCCTCCCTCCTTCCCCCCAATTCATTCTCTGTAATCACAATGTGGTCTCTCTTCTTCCCTCACACGTTCTGGTTCAAAGAAGTTTACAAGGTTTACCTATACATAGCAGTGGTTCAGAAAGAACATGGTTCAAATTTTTGTCAACACCAGATTTTAAGTTTCCCTTTTTAGTACTGTTATATGTTGAGTTCATTATTGAGCACTCCTTATTTCAAAGCACTGAAACTTAATAGTGAGGCACGCAGGCCCAGATTTTTTAAAAAGGGAGCTTAAAGTTTAGGCTCCTATATGCATATATAGGCACCTAACTAAATGGCCTAACTTGTAAAAATGCTGAGTATCCTCTGGACTTTACTAACTAGTTACTTAACTGTGAGAGTAAGAAGAGCAGGATTTGACCCTTAATTTTCCCATTGTGATGGTTTTATGATTAGGAAGTGAAAATTGGTTTTGTTTCTTTCAAAAATTTCAAGCTACTTCAAAACTTAAATCCAGTTATTGCACCTCTAAGCAAAAAGTATAAGTAGAAATGAGATCATGTTTAGTGGAGGAGGAATGGGCTTCACCTCCTGAAACAAAAACAAACAAACAAAAGCCACCCAGAGGAAGAGAAATTCTTTCATTTAAAATTAATGGATGCATTTTTCTTATATATTGTCAAAATTTATTTAAATTTTACTTTATTTTTTCAGTTTAAACAGTAAACACTTTCTTTGTCCGCTGTAACTGCCCCTTCTGTCATTTATTAAAATATATTTACAGTTATTAAGTTTACATGAAAGGATATACATAGTATGAAATAGTTCTTAGGATGTAGCCTTTTCAAATTAGTTTGTGCCAGCATATTCTACAACCTTTTATGTCTTGTTTAAAACAAGCAGATTGCATTAATAATGTACCTAGTTGTTTGATGTATATACATGGAAATCTCATACATTTCAATGAATTTGTTAGTGCCTGAAGCTTTTAATATACTATGGTATGTCCCTTTGTAGGTTGTCTTTGTGCTTAGTTAAAAATAATAGAGAGACTATGATGAATTGAATTTTCTGTTTGGATTTGAACTATGGATATTCTGATTGTACAAGAAATTCTCCCATAGCTCTTGTTCAGTTAGTAGATTTTATATACCTTTTCCTAAACCTTCATCCACTAGAAAAAAAAATGACCATGCCTGAGAACCTACGTAAAGTACCCTTTGCCCCCTCTTTCTCATAGTAAGCTCTGCCTTGCCAACTCACAGCCCTGGCTCACCCTCAATACCCACTTCCTCTGCTTCTGTTCCTGCACTGTGGAGTTTCTTTCTGGTGCGAACCCCATGGTCCAGCCAACTTCCAATACAAATTCATTCCCTCCTCTTTTAGTTCTGCCACTTTAGCTAATCAACTCTACTTCTCCAACTTAATTGAATCCCATGACCTCAGTCCCTGCTGCATTTTGGCTACTTTGGCTGATACTCTTTCCAGATTCTCCCCCCACTTCATTTCTCTCAGGACATAGGAACTCGCTGATGTGTTTCCAAGAGAAAAATATATAAAATATGACAGACTTCCATCTCCCTTCAGCTTCCCTTCCTTCTCAAATTTCTGTGTCTGTGATAAGGGAAAAAGAGGAGTGATTTCCATCTACTTTCCTCCTCTAATTCCTTTGCTTGGCTCACTCATCCTATCCTACCTCCTGATCTCCCTTGTGGCTGTTTTCATCTCCTCCCTTGTTCCTCTCCTAAATCTCTCACTCTTCCTGTGGTTCTTTGTCCTATAATAGAAACATGTTTTAGTTTCACCCATTTTAAAACAAAACAAAACAAAACAAATGACCTTTGACCTCCCTAGCCTCTTCAACTACCACCCTTTCTGCCTTTCAACTCTAAACTCAATGAATGCATTGTTTACAGGTGCTGTCTGAATTCCATCTCCTCCAGTTTCACTGTACACACTGCTCCTTCTATTCCACTGAAACTCCTCTCACTAAAGTCTCTAATGACCTCTGTTGCTATAGCTCAGAACCAGTGTTCTATCCTCATCATCGTTGACCTGTAAGTCATCTTGGACTTGGATACCATCAACCATGTTCATCTTCTTGAAATCTTCTTTTTCATTGGCTTGCTTGACTGTCTTCGTGTCTCTTTTCCTACTCTCTTATCACTCTTTCAGTGTGTACTTCAGAATATCCTCCTTATCTCACGTTCAGCTTCCTATGGTGAGCCCACAAGTTGCCGCCTTCTCTCTCTCCACATCTTCTCTCTGGGTGATTTTTATCTGAAAACACATGTTCAACTGCCATCTCTATGAGGATGCTTCAGAGATCTACCTCTCTATTCCAGACCCGTTGTCTTCTATCCAAACTAAAATCCCACCTATGTTTCTGATATTTCATGGATGTCTAGCCATCCATTCAAGCTCAACATGGCTAAAACAGAGCACCTAATCTTTCTTCCTGCCACTTTCTTTCTCAATCACTGTGGACAACTCTGTGCTGCCGTATAATCAGGCCTCATCTGTTCAGACCTAAGTCTACGCATCCAGGCTATGTCTAAATCCTGAATATTCTTCCTGCATAACATTTCTAAGATGCAGCCTTTCTTATCCATCCATACAGTTTAAACTCTCATACAGATGCTTTTTACCTCATGTATTGATTACTGCAACAGCCTCCTTTCTGGCCTTGTATCTCTCATATCTACTCAGAATGCTGCAGCAAGATCACTTTCCTAGCCTGTTGCTTTGACCACATCACCCCTGTTTTTTGCCTCCCAGCTGGCTTGCTCTTCTCTATCACATCCAACATAGGTACTTGTCATTATTTCCATGGTCCCCTATGGCCTATCCCAACCCTACCAATCATCTCTTTCAGTATGAAGATATCAACGCCAATTGACCCATTGTGGTAGTCTCTGTTACCCACTTATTGAATCTTGTGTTTTCTCCCGTGCTGCTCCTCATGCTTGGGAAGAACGTCTTACAAAATTAATATAGTATCTTCCTTCAAATCCCTCGTAAAACTCTCCTTTTCCATGGTGCTCACAGAAAGCTTGACACCGCTAGGCAGTTGGTGTGTTGAAAACCATTGTCTATCATGTTAACCAATGCAGTTTTTTTTTATTTACTCCCCTCTCATTCAGTCTGTGTCTATCTCTTGCCTTACATTTAAATTGTAGCTCACTGGGGCAAGGACCATATTTTAGTTCTGTGTTTGAACAGCTCTTAGCGCGGTAGGAAATCTGGTCAATGATTGAGTCTCCTAGATGCTATCATAATACTGTATCACTCTAAACAACATCATTTTTCTCACCAACTCCTCTGGATTATTAAGAACATGGGTGGTGGTGAGCAGTATATTATAATTATCAGCCATATAGTTGGAATGTGAAGAAGGTTTAGGAAGAATTAAATGATGGGGAAAGGATGTAATCAGAAATTATTACTATTATTATTGTATGTCACAAGATTATCTTAAAAATAATCATCTTTCAATATCAAATATTAGGAGAAGATTTACCTCCATCTTTTCTCTGCTTCCCAATATCCTGAAAGGGCAAGTTGGCACCTACAAGGATTCATAGAATTTAACACCAGGAAAGGACCATTATGATCATCGGTCAAATCTGACTGCCTTGATAACACAGGCCAGTAATTGCTGGCAGTAATTCACCCAGTAATTGCTGCTATAACTTCTGTTTTAACTATAGCAGGTGTTTTTAGAAAGATACGTTTTCAATAGATTCAGTTCTTCCAATCTGAAACGATTCTCTACACTGATGGCCACAGAGTATCAATAATAATAAAGTTTATTTTCTTTGCTTATTGGAATATTTTTCTAAACCAGTAAAAACTGTAAATCTTAGAAATAACAGCATCAATAACTCCAGTAAAGGTTGGAAGGATAATTTATGTATGTTATGTTATTACTGCTTGACAAAAATAGAACTATTTACATTGTAAGGTGCTATTTCTGGGTGTAATTTGCCTGCAATGTTGCCATCTGTAATTGCAACATACAGGGCATGAAAGAAAGTTAGTTAATTCATGTTAACTGTGGGACTGTGTGAATTCAAATAATCTTTTTCATCTATTACCAGACCTTTCTGAAAAGTGCTTTTTGGTGAGAGCCTGCTCCAATATAAATACTCCAAAAAGAAATGTATATTTTTTTTCCAGTTTAAAAAAGAAATCTGGGTTTCATACCTGGTGTATGAATGTCACCATCAGTGAAAATTGGATAGTGCTGCAGGACAGTTTATATAAACATTAGCAGGCTACTTCATTCATGTAGAGGAAAAGAAAATTCCACCTACTGAACTGTTTGAAACAACTCTTTCTAATGTATCTTGGGAAAGAAACAGATGGGTATAATGAAGAGAGAAATCTCAGAATTCCTCCCAACATATTGCAAATATACATTGGTTTTAACCAAAATATATGGCATTGTTGTTGGAATTGGTTACTCGTTTTCTTTTTTGCTTAGTCGTATCCTTATGTTTATGTTAATGTCCAGATAGTGTTGCAAGTCACAACTAGAGTCTTTCAAAGATCTTTAAATAGTAAAATGATTACATAGATCACCTTTTTCAGCTGCCTTCCCAACCTCTATCAGTCTCTGTGTTCCAGTGATGGTCCCCTGTGCAGAGCTGAAAAGATCAGTCCAGGGTTTAGAACACATAGATAAAATCTTAAGAACCACTTATCGAGTAATTGGCAAAAAATAAAAGCTGGCTAGTCCCAGTTTAAAACAAACAAACTGGAAAGAGCTGGCTGTTGAGGATACCTCCAATTTTGTAAACGTGCTAAGATGTGAAAACTAGTCATTTGAACTTCACAGTGCTACAACATTTTGTAAAGGTGAGATTTTTGCCCTCGTCTTCTCTTTGGACATTTCCAGGATAACCTTGGAACTCAAATGTACTTTAACAATAACATACAAGGAGCGGCAAGTTAACATGCTTTCTCTGAGTTGTAGTATAATTCAGAATGACAGTCTAGCACTATTCAGTGACTGGCCCAGTTGAAGGCATTTATGCTATGGAATAGTTCCCTTACGAGCTCGAGGTTAAGAGATTGCAGAGAGGATATCAAAGGTTCAGCAATTCAAGACAATTAAAATTGCAGGCATTCATTCTCATCAATATGATATGAATATTAATAAGTCAAAAGGGGGCTTTGAAACACTTTAAACTTTGATTGGGATATTAATATTTGAAAAGGGCAAACTAAATGAAACTCCTATGAGGACTGACCTGAAGTAATGCATTGGAAAGCAACGTTGCTGTAAATTGCTGATTTTTTTTTTTTTTAATTATTCTGAAGTTCATGGTGGTGATGTCTTTTACTGAGTTGTGACCATTTATTTTTTGATTTTTCAATTTTCCTTTTTTAAGTCACACTGTAGACATTCATGTCAGGTCAGACATTGCATATGCACAGATAACAGATAAGACTGTTCACCATCTTGCCAGTTGTAAGATTTCACTTTTATTCCATTTATTTATCTGAACCCATGTACAATCTGTGCCAAAAGTGTAAATATATATTCATGTATCTGCACGCTTTAGAAGATCAGGAAACCTGGAGTTCTTGAAGTATTGTCAGAAAAGCAAGATTTGTGTTCTGAAAACTTTACTTGACTTTTGTCGGCTATTCTTTGTTTTCTTTTTTTAAAAAAATGTTTGGTCATTTTCCAGCTTCTTGAATACCTTACCCTAGGTGGCAACAGTTTTTGCAGCTTTGTTCCCAAATTTGTGGTCTGTCTATTTTATTTTCTTCCATTATTAGGGAGGCAACTAATGTGTGGTTGCACATGAGCCCAAAGCATATTTAATGGCAAAAAATCATGTTAAGGCAGTGGTAAGTTTGCTAGGTGGAATGTCATCCCCTTGCAGAACATTCTGTTGACCAAAATACATAATTTAAGAAATCCATGCAATGCAGAGTTAAGATTGCCCAAGCTGAAGACCCCAATTTTGGATCACTAATGTGCCCCCATCCAGCCTATGAAATTTCATAGAAATCTGAGTATCCTTTGGATTTTAGAGCACTCACAAAAGTTGAGTTTAAAGCATCTAAATGGCAGGAATGGAAAACTCCTAGACATTTTTTCTGTATTGCCACATGTGCAGTATAAAACATGTACATGTTCTTAAATACCATTCTCAGTTTGGGTGGTCCCCCCTCCACCGAAAAAAAGATAAAATACGTGCTATGCCTATCTTGGATAAAACTCAACAAATGGAGGACATTTTGACCAATAAAACATGAGTAGTTTGATGTCAGGCTCTAATGGCTGGGGTTTGGGTTTGGGGACAACCCCGGCTTAACCGACTCCAAATTTGAGACACTAATCCAATGATGCACCCTCCCAAAGCACACCAAATTTTAAAGAAATCTGACTAAGCATGTTTATTTTAGAGGATTTTGAAAGGCCCTCCTTTAAATATGTATAATAGTGTAATCTTAACTACAGTGGCACTCATATGCCACAATAATAAGAGAAGCTTATCTATATATTGATTTTGTAGGATTTATGAAAGTATAGGGTATAAAGAACAGGAAAAATGGTTTATTTCAACAAGAAATGTGTAGTCAATAATGTGTTTTGATGTATTCTTCAAGAACAGTTCCATATACAACCCTTAAGAATTTCAGCAGCTGGAGTAAACAAGTTGTCAGTTTCAGTGCCAGATTTCCAGGAGCTTGTCTATATGGCACTGGAAAAGAGGTGTGGCTCATAAAGTGTTTTAATAGCAGTTTATAGAATTGTATTAATATGAGCTAGGTACCTTTTACCAGCAAGATGTATACGTAACAGTTAGATGTCATTTGTAAAGTGCTTTGTCTGGTGCACTTTGCTGAGCCATGGAGACAAGCACTTATTTTAATGATCCATTCCAAGTGGTCTTTTTATGACAAAATACCATTTAATCAAATGCTAGTTGTACCAGTGCTTACCTGCACAAAAATCTCCATTGACATAAGTTTTGTCATCCAAAGCCTTACATCTGTATGAAAGATTTATCAACTTCCTTGGCAACCCACATATAATGAAAAAAGCGGGGTCTTTGCTGATTTTCTGCTTCTTTTTTCCCCTGCCATCAAATACAGGTTTCTGAACGTTTAAAACTGAATATCTCTATATGTGTGCTCTGTGCATATGAGTTTTCCTGGGTATAAATGCCTGGCTCCACTTAAAGGGGATGTGGCTAATCAAGTTATTTGAATTTTCCCCAAGATAAGTACAATATGCTGTTACCCTGATGTACCTGATTGCCAGCCAGTTGAATAAATTTTTCAAATGGCGGTTAGAAAAAGCATTTCTGTAATTGTTAGTACAGAATTTTTTTTATATTATTGCACTTAAGAAATTCAGTACTCTCACTTAAGCACTAATTTTACTAAGCTGTCTATTTCTGAAAAAGTGACAAGGAGTTACAAAAATATTTTTGGTGTTTTTTGACACAATTCAGATAATTCTTTTTTCCAGCAAAAATCTAAGTGTATCTTCTACAAGGAATACAGAGCAAGCTCTTTCTAGGACTTTTAGACCAAGAAGAAAATGATTTAAAAAAATAATAAAATAAAAATAAAAAGAGAGCGAGAGAACATACAACACTTGTTTGAAGAGGAACAGACTTTTTTAAGCTAACTTGAGAATTTTAACAAAGGGATAATATTGTAGAGAGCCTAAATAATATGATAGAGAATATTGTAGAGAATACTGAATAATATTATAGCATGATAATATTATAGAGAGCCTGAATACATCATTTTATTTTTAATAATGATCTTCACAGCCTGGAAGCCTCACCATCATTCCTGGAATTATGATAATGAAATTTCCGCTCACATGGGCAGGTTCTGTGTGATCAGCCCCAAAGTTTGGTCGTATTTTACAAGATCAGGTTTCTATACTGTTTAAGCTCTTTGATTAATGCTAACCAAAGTAGAGGGAGTGGGGTGTACTTCTAGCAATTGTCCTTCAAGGGCTCTGCTCCTCTCTTATTGTGAGATCCTAAGTGATCTGATTGGGCAGTTGCTTTTGTCCTTGACAGTTGTCTGTCTTGTTACCCCTTTTATTCTGTATATCACAACCCTACGTTATAGGGTTTACTTTGGCAGTGTAGTTTGTGCTCTTTTTAGTGTATAGATTACTCCCAGCCATGTGTTTCTTTTTTTTACCCACTCAGTATGATTAAATGACTTCTCCAGTGTTTTAACAAAGGCTATGGCATGGATGAAGATGAGCTATATGAGAAGACCCAGATAAGACTGAGTTTGTTTTTAGATTGGAAGAAATCAAAATGGCAAAAGCTCTATCTGTCTCCCACTGCTAGGGTTTATCTTCAATATGTTTCTAAGTTTGCAGCATCACTGGCCCATTGCTGCTTCTGGATACTCATGTAGCAGTGTTTGGCAGGCTAGTATTTTATCATTTATCTGTAGCAAAGAAGGTTGTGTCTCATTATTTTGGATGTGTACCTTCCTTTGGTTATCCCTCTTTGATTGGATCACTTGATTATTCTCAGCATGGATGATGACTTCAGCACCTCTAGAGTCTGCAGGTAATGTTAACTTAGTGCCCTATTTTGTGGTCTGTCACTTGGCAAGAATATTACATTTCTGTTTGATTACAGTAATTTATTTTTTTGCACACACAAGATATGTGCTAGAAATCCCTTAGAAACAAATAAGGTACAGCCCCTGTCCTAGAGAATGTACAGTCTAAAGTAAGCCTGACATGATAAAGTGAATGTCATAAATGGATAAGTTGAAAGGAAACGCAATAAGATAATGCTGTTCTTTGATTGCATTGCTGCATTTCTTATCTATTGCTTTCTGTTCTCCACTCCATGTTGTAGGCAGACAATGAAATACCCACTTGTTACTTGTGGGTTTCTAGGTCAATGTAAGGTGTTTATTTGAATCTGAAACTGATTTACCATCTTTTTATGTAGGACATGGCTTCTGTTCCTATGTGCTAATCTGTTAACTACGGTCATTTGAGACACTTGAGCTTGTAGCCTTTGAGTGTAATCAGATGGAAATGCTTTCTTAGGACAAGGCTACACTGTTTGCAACAGCATCAAAAGTGTAGCATCAATTATGCAAGTTTGATTGAGCATCCATAAAGACGCGCTCAATCAAACTCAGACTTAACCGGAGGTCAATTGGCTAAGACCTACCAGACAAAAAGCGAAGTGCTGATTTGACTGGAAGGCATTTACTTACCTGTAGTAAGTAGGCGGTAGGCAGTCAGAGGAAGATATTTTAAGTACTTTGCGTATTTCCCGTCGATGGCCACCGAAATTGCGCTGCGGTGTAGCCCGGGGCTTAGTAAGGATTCATGGACACTGGAACTCACTTGTCACCTTGCTTTGCCAGAAGGACAATTTGGTGACCATCAAAACATACTTCCAGTCTGTTCGGTTCCTCAGCCGTTTCCTTAGGGAGAGAAAAGGAGGTTGTGATGTAGTAAACTGTGAAGGTGGCCATACTGATAGTCAGAAAATTTTATTTGTAGAAAGACTGTATTTAAAATTTATTGGACATATTTTGGTGAAATTAGCATTTGAACATATGTCGTCCACCTGGATCTCAAGAGAGCTGCAGATGGCAAAAATCAAAATATAATAAACCATATTCTTCTTTCTCTGTTGTTTTAGGGACTGTGATGAAGGAACATGCACAGACAAGTCCAACATCTTATATGCTTGGGCAAGAAATGCTCCACCCACCAAACTTCCCAAAGGTATGGTGCCTTTCATGTTATGCAGTTCCTTCAGTGGGTGGGGAGCTAGAGGGAGGAAAGATAGGCAGGAAGGAGGTGAAGGAGGAGTTTCCTTCTGCAATCATTTTTTCTGTCTTTTCTTTAGTGGTTTCAGTTGGTTAAAAGTGTATATCCATCAATCTCCCTAACTGTGATTATTAATATTACTTACTTTATAGGAGCAAATAAACATGTGGTTGTGTTATTCCATCTAACATTGTGGATGATAAATCAGGACTAAAGAAGAATGATAATTAGCTCTTATACAACACTTTCCATGCATAGATCTCCAAGTGCTTTTCACAGAAATGGAAGTATCATTATCTCCCATTTCACAGGTAGGGAAACTGGGGCGAAGAGAGGTAAAGCGACTTGCACAGAGTCACACAGCAGGTTAGTGGTGGAGCCAGGAATAGAATCCAGGTCTTATGATTCAGTGCCCCCTCCACTAAAATGCACTGCATCCCACTACAACAGGGTGAACATTGATTGATTGATTGATTGATTGATTGATTGATTGATTGATTGATTGGGGGAGAATTAGGAAAAAAACCCATAAATACCAAGTTAGAGACCCTTCAACAATTAAGTGAGAGTTGAGATATTATATAGGCACATTAGTGGTAGAAGTAGCCTGGTCTCTTCTTTCATCCTTTATGTTCCTTTGGAAGTGATGTTTGCATAAGATAGAAACCGTGAACTCATTTTTTTTCATTTCTCTAGCTGCTTTTGTTTGTCCCCTTCTGCCTGATTAGACACCTTGGAAGAGTTGGAATGTCCTTTCTACTCTTCTTCAGTGTTCTGTGTGTGCTGGTTTAGGCTGGTTGTAATAGGAGGGTTGTTAAGAATGGGGTCTGTACAATCATCACTTCTGAACTAGGTACCTTTCAAGTATCTTGTAATTGCAATGTTTTAAATCTTTGTCATTTAAATGTGGCTTGGGGAGTTGTTGGAGGGTTTTGTGTGTATGCTCGGGAATTTAGGTTATTTTTAATATGATGACTGAAACATGTAAAGGGTTAGGGTTCATATATGCATCCTAACTTCTGTGTATCTTATGGACAGAATCACATCTTCCCTTCAGCTATGTCATTCCTGCTCATCTGTGCCTCCTCACCTCTTTGGAAAAGCTTGAGAGAATAGGAGTATTTTGTAGTGTTTTCTAAGGACCATCAAAAATTCTCTATGGATTAAATGGAGAAGGTTGGGGAAGATTTTCATTCAGTTTTCCCAACTTAAAATGCCTTTAAAATGACAGTTCTGGCCCAATACAAGAGACCCCGCTGCTTATGTAGGTAATGGATCCTCTTTATAAACCATTCAGTAGGGCAAGTGCATTTAAGACAAGCCCCCAAAAGAAAGAGAGACTGCCTAGAGTAGTGGGTTTCAAACTATGGGTCAGGACCCCGTACTGGGTTGCAGATCCACAGGTATTGCTCCACAGAGCCCCTTTCTTCCGCCACCAAAAGGCTGAAAGATGTAATTGGTGGGTCATGGGCATAAATGATTTTTTTCAACTGGAGCCTGAGGAAAAAAGTTTGAAAACCACTGATCTAGAGAATGTACAGGGGCTTTGCATCTAAATGCGTTTGTCTTTCAATTTTGTCATGTGTTTTGGGTCTGGGGATTTACAAGGGCTTTCTGTAAACAACCTGTTCTCAGCTTGATGTTCTGAAACAGTTGGAGAGCAAATATTTGCCTGCATTTTTATATGAAATTGTCCTTTGGATGAATCCCATCAGATTTTCAGTGTGGCACTGAAACTCTATACTGCATTATTCCAGGACAACCTCTGGAGTCTCCTGGAAATATATTTACAATCTATAGAAAGTATAGCTTTAGTTTGAGAATATCTTTATTTTATTGCAACCCCTTTAAACTGAGTCACCTTTCTCCTTTATCCTCTAGCTCCATTTCCTATAGCCCTAAACAGTACAAAATACTGCAGACTAGCTATTCTAGAATCTGTTTGTGTATTAATCAGCAGGAACATGAATTGAGCTCTGAGCATACTCACTTGGATGGGGAAAAAAGTGAATTGTAGCTTGAGTTCACCAAAGCTGTACAATCTAGGGAGCTAAAATGCATGCCAAACCCCAGCTGGCAATCTGTTACAGTCTCTAAACCACTCAAAACTGCAGATGTTTAAATGAGTTACCAGTCTTCCTTTCTTTCCTTATTTTTTCTTATGGATTCAGTGATTGTGCATAGAGAGTCTACAGCCCTCTTCGCAGAGAAGCTTTGGCACTAGCAGTTACTAATCTAGTGGGATTCACAGGCTGAATAGGCAGAGATTGCTTTTTCTACTTCTCGCCAAGTATTTTCATTGTTGGGCAGATGTAGAAAGATTCTTATCAGTGATGCTGGTGCTCTGTAATTTGTGTGCATTCTTTCAAGTTCCTCTCTAATATCTATTGATAACTTGTCACCTAGTTGTAGTTTTACTTGGAAGCTGGCACATCTTGACAACTTTCATGAAAATAATGATTTTTGCTGAGTTGAACATTTTGGGGTGGAAAACTAATTTTGCTTATTTCTAATCTTTATGCATAAAGCTGGTTAAAAGCAATTTGCATCCTTAGCTGTTAAAAATGGGAAATAGAAATAAACATTCATTATATAGGATCCTTTGTGGATAATAAATGATGTGTGCATCATCTTGTTTTATAATCCTACCAAATATGCATTGAGCCTCCTGGAGTGAGGGAATTATTTGCCTAAATCAGTCATCAGTCATCATTGATGCCTGTGACTCAGACCAATAAATGTATGTTCGGTGGCACTTGAGATACTATATTTAATTTACTTTGTAGTTTCTGTGACCTGTAGTGTTTTCACTAAAATATTAAAATGAAACTTTCATTCTCTCTAGTGTTACTCTCAACATTCAGTCTTGGACATTGAGATGAAAATGTTATAAGTGGCAAACTGTTTAAAATGTACCTTATTTATTGTTTCTCTAACCCTTACTCATCTTCTTTATTTTAAGGGGTTGGATTCCAAGTTGGAGGAGAAACAGGTAGCAAATATTTTGTGCTCCAAGTACATTATGGGGATGTCAGTGCATTCAAAGGTATGTATTTTGGAAATTGTAATCTGTAAATATGATTTCAAATATTCTTTTCTGAAAGACTTTAGGTCATTCAACCACAACAACAAAAAAGCATTTGTTACCTACTGAATTAATTTTCATTGGAACTGTCACTACTGAGGGTAGAAGAAGAGGACATGCTGTATTCAGATGAGCTCCTAAAAAGTTAATCTTAAAAGTATAAGCTTGACTTAAACTTTTTAAAGGATGGTTGGCAAGGATCTGAACAAGGTTATTTTTTATTAAAATTTTGAAGATGATGATAAAAGGCAATCAGAGCTGTGCTCATTTTCACATTGGCTCTGTAAGCAGAGGTTTGCTCCATCTAAGAACAACTTGCCACCTTTTTTCATTTGGCAAGTTATTTCTTTTACATTTAGATTTTAATGTAAAATACTTAGAATAGTATATTAAAATATATTTTATTAATAAATCTCCATTTTTCAGCTGTGTAAATGAGTGTTATAAATTGATGCAAAATCACTGCTTATATCTGGTTTGAACCTTGGTTAAGGAGAGTGATTGATGTCATTCAGCATTCTAAGCAGCATGAAAATAGCATGAGAATTTTGAGTAAGAAAATATGAACATTGTTCTTCTGTTTATTTTTGTTAATGCATTTGGATAGACTCTACGGACAAATACACGTGTTTTTTGTTCTAGTATACCTATCCAATAAAACATCTAAAATATACTCCAATAATATGAGCATCTGTGAAAGGCTAGAAGGACCATAAATGTGTATTATTATACTCTTTTTGTGAATTTATGTAACATCACAGCCAAATTCCCACCTTGCAAAACCCCTCGTGTCCTGTACATTTTTCTGAATTAGTTTATTTTGGGGGGTTTTTTGTTCCCTAGTCATCAATAAAAAAATCCAGGTGATGGCTTACCGGTTTACAATAACTTAAATGGACAGGTTGCATTTGGTACTCTTTCATCAAAACACCACAGAAATCCAGTTTATGTGAGCCATGAATACAATCATCTATTCAGATATTAATACTTTTAAAAATCAGAGCTAATTAGGTAAATTAGGTAGTACACCTGAGATCAAATACTGTAGTGAGTGTGGATCTGAAAGTAACTTGTTTGTCAAAGCTCTGAGGCAGGATCACTGATGTTTGTTTTTATTTTGTAAAGTGCTAGTTATGATCACCTGATCAGCTTTGCTAAATTGATTCTAAATGCATTTAAAAGATGTCAAGTTCCATATTTTGTTTTAAGAACTTAAAACTTCATGTTAGGGAATGAATCCCTCCTTTAAATGGTAAATCAAAGCTATTTTTCCTTTTTGATGTAGAATTACAAAATATGAAAATATTTCTCTTCCTAATATTTTGTCAGCAGTTTACTCCCTGTTCTTAATTTAATTAATTAATTAATCTTAAATAATTAATCATCTCAAGGATGGCTAGTATATTGTTAACCAGTATCAGTGAGCGTTTGGCCCTCACTAATCAGTTTTTTGGACAAAGCGAAATAGAGATATAGCTAAAATAACAGGTAACTATTGCAGAACTTGAAAAAATAAAATACCTATTCTGACATTTTCCAGAAAATGAGCATTTACTTTTCTGTGCTTGACTTGAGGATCATTTGCAATACAAGACTGGTGCATTAGCCATGTGGCCTTCTGTTATCCTTGAACAGACCAACCTGTGCATCACCATACTGCTGCATTTCGTTCATGATGTGTAAAATACAATGGGAATTTTAAACATGGGTGTGAAGAATGGGAAATACAAATATATGCAAGGTTTAAAGGGAAAAAACTGAAAGAGGGGAATTGCATAATTTCATACAGTAGCATAAAGTAGTGTAAAGTGTTTGGGGATTTAAAAAAGAGGGTTTTATGTAGCAAGAATGGGGAGGAGGGAATTTTAAAAACAAGATACAATATATTTCCCAGTAGTGAAAACCCTGTCGCATCAAGCACTTAAAAATGGACTTCACTCTACAAAGCATTAGAAACTATATTGTAGAAAACAATTCTGCATAAGTTCTTGCTATTTCTGCTTATTTAAAAAAATTATTAGAATGTTTGTGATATGAGGGGATATAAGAATGTAAAGCATAATAATAGGAAAGAAAGTCTGCACAGTTGGAGAG
This sequence comes from Pelusios castaneus, assembly GCA_007922175.1. Classification (NCBI taxonomy): domain Eukaryota; kingdom Metazoa; phylum Chordata; order Testudines; family Pelomedusidae; genus Pelusios; species Pelusios castaneus. The sequence goes on from ML685772.1 coordinate 1,546,971, forward strand.
TGCAGGAAGTGATTGTTTTAATTTTATATGGATGGTAGATGTGTATATTGAACAACTATGGCTGCTCCTGTAGGTGCTCAGAAAGAATCTGTTTCTGTATCCAATGATACAGGAGAGCCCATGCAGACCCTTGGGAATCTTCACTTTCCAAAAGAACTTATAATTAAAATCACAACCCTCCAAAGAAAATGTTAGAGAGCCTGCTCTTAGTTATTGCTTGGGGAAGCTGAGAATTCTTTTTCAGTATTAAGTACAAGTCCCATGTGAGATTTTTTTTTTTAAAAAAAATTCTAATAATAAAGCATGTGTATATTTTTTTTAATGGAAAATAATGAACACCTGAAGTTATTTATCTATTACTTGAGAATTTAACGTTTCTTGAATCGGAATGCATCTGAAAATTTAATCTCAGAGTTAATAAGATTTTTGTTCCTCTTCTGTTGTTTGTCACATAAATCCATTGTGGTGCCTGCTTTAATTTACACAATCTATCTTTTCAAATTTCAAAAATAAAGTATTAGAAAAGGCTTGGGGGAAGATTATTATTATTTCTATTAAGCTAAATAGCTCTTCTTTTTGACAATAACTGATAGGATTGCTTGGTTCTACTGAAGTTGTTAAAAGAGAGAGATGAAAATAAATACAGCCTAGTTTTATTTGAGTACTGGTTATTCTGTGTGCCCCAACCTTTTATTTTTAACAAGCAAAATAATTTATTTTTCTTCTGTAAGCAAAATAGCTTGTTTGTGATAACCTTTGTCTGAGTGGGAAAAAATGTAATCTGATATAATTCTCTCTAAACCTTGATTGCTTACATCAAGCAGATTTAATGCCAAGCCCTGTGAATAGCTTTAGAAATACTTTTCACACTACAGAAATTATCCAAAATAAACTTGTATTACATGTGCTAAAATTTTAACTGTAAAAGAGGGATTTCCAATTTTAAGACTATATATAATGTTGCGCTTTTTTACAATTTGAGCACGTGTCATAATTCAAAATGAAGGAAGAAATGTATTCATTTAATTCATGTCATCTGGCACTTTCTCAGTATTGAAAATAACAATAACAGACCACAGATTCAGTAACAATATTCAGAGTTCAGTGTACTATGATATCAGACATTACAAATACACTTTTTTTACTTGCTACATAACATAAAATATTTATCTCTAGAAGTAGTAATGAATTATGCATATTGTAGTTATTAGACTGTGCAGCCATTTGTATTTTCACTCTTTTCTCCCAAAGTACATACATGTACCTTTACTGTAATTTTTCAACTGTTTGTAAAAGGGATATTTTCTTAATTTCATTTAACCCGTTAATAAGCAAACTTTTCTCAAATCTGATGCAAATGAAAGTGCTGTCAATTTAGTTAAACATGATTGTTCTGTAGTTAGAGTCCAAAGTTAAAGGCTACTACGTGTAGCCCAAAACACTTTGGGGTTGAAAAATAAAGCCTACCTGCAAAATGAACACATGGAGCTATATAGCATGAGATAGGTAAAAACAGTCATGTTAGAAATGGGCTAACAAATTAAATGTGTGGGAGTTTTTAATTTGGGGGGGGTTTTTTTTTTTTTTTTTTTTTTTTACTATATATAATCCTAAACAAAAAAACTTCATTAAAATGTGTGGTTGTGGAAGTACATATAAATCATGCAATCATAGGATTGGAAGAGACTCAAGAGGTCATCTAGTATAGCTCCCTAGACTCATGACTGAACTAAGAATTTTCTAGGCCATCCCTGACAGGTGTTTGTCTAACCTGATCTTAAAAATATCCAGAGATGGAGATTCCACAACCTTCCTAGGCAATTTATTTTAATGCTTAACTACTTTGACAGTTAGGAAGTGTTTCTTAATGTCCAATCTAAAGACTCTTGCTGCAATTTAAGCCCATTGCTTCTTGTCCTATCTTCAGAGTTTAACAAAAACAATTTTTCTTCCTCCTCCTTGTAACAACTTTTATGTGCTTGAAAACCTACCACTTCCCTCCTCAGTCTTCTTTTCTCCAGACTAAACAAACCCAGTTTTCTATACCTTTCACTATTTTTTGTTGTTCTTCTCTGGGCTTTCTCCAATTTGTCCACATCCTTCCTGAAATGCAGAGCCCAGAACAGGACACAGTGTTTCAGTTGAGGCCTACTCAGCGCTTAGTAGAGTGAAAGAACTACTTTTTGTGTCTTGCCTACAACACTCCTGCTAATACTGCCTAGAATGGTGTTTACAACAGTTATACTGATGACTCATATTTAGCTTGAGAGCCACTGTTTCCTAAATCTGTTTCTGCAATATTCTTTCCTAGAAAATCATTTTCCATTTTGTATGTGTGCCACTGATTGTTCCTCCTGAAGTGGATGGAGTACTTTGCATTTGTCCTTATTGAATTTCATTCGGCGTACTGCATATCATTTCTCCAGTTTGTCCAGATCATTTTGATTTCAGTTGTATCCCCCAAAGCACTTGTAGCCCCTCCAAGCTTGGCATTGTCCTCAAACTTTATAAGCATACACTCTATAGTATTATCTAAATCATTGATGCAGATATTGAACAGAACAGGATCTAGGACTGATTCTTGAGGGACACGATTTGATATACCCTTTTAGCTTGACTGTGAACCATTGATAAGTAGTCTCTGGGAACGGTTTTCTAAACTTCTATGCCCCCACCTTATAGTAGCTCCATTTAGGTTATATTATCCCGTGTTTATTTATAAGAAGGTGATGCAAGACAATATCAAAGCCAAGATTTACCACATCTACATCAACCCATCCACAAGGCTTGTTACCTAATCAAGGAAAGCTAGTAAGTTGGTTTGATAAATTTGTTCTTCACAAATCCATGCTGACTGTTACTTATTACATTATCTTCTAGATGTTTGCTAACTGATTGCTTAATTATTTGCTCCATTATCTTTTGGGGTACTGAAATTAAGATGACTGGGCTGTAATTCTCCAAATTGTCCTTATTCGCCTTTTTATTAGGGCTGTCAATTAATCTCAGTTAACACCTGTGATTAACTGAAAAGAAAATTAACACGTTAATCACATACCTCTGAGCAGAGAGAGAGGCATCAGAGAATTGGGGGTGAAGCCCCAGCCTGCAGCTCCAGACATGCCAAGGGAGTTGAAGCCCCGAGCCCTGCAACTCAAAGTGTGGGGAGGCTAAAGGTAAGGGAGGGTCACTATTTTTTTTTTTTTAAGCTCAGTGGAGGTCACCAGCACAGAAAGATAGAGAACAGGGGCCTGGAAGGCGCCGCCTGCTTGCACCAGCCTCTCCTCCCATTCCTCATGGTGAGTCACCTCCCTTGCAAACAAGGGCTCACTCTGGTGAAGTGAGTTATTTAATAATAATAATTCTATATTTATACATTGAAATTTTATGATAAATAGATTGTGCTACAGTACTTGTATGCGATAAATTGAAATACTGTTTCTTTTGTTCAACTTTTTTGTGGTGCAAATATTTGTAATAAAAAAATTATAAAGTGAGCGCTGTACACTTTGCATTCTGCGTTTTAATAGAAATCAATATATTTGAAAATGTAGAAAGCATCAAGAATATTTAAATAAATGGTAGTCTGTTATTGTCTAATAGTGTGATTAAAACTGTGATTAATCATGCTTAATTTTTTTTAATCACTTGACAGCCCTACTTTTTACAGATTGGCACTATATTAACCCTTTGCCAGTACTCTGACTTTTCAAAGATAATCGCTAATGGCGCCAATATATCCTCAGTCCGCTTCTTTATATTTCATCAGTCCCTGGTGATTTTAAAAAGCACTAAAAAAAAAAAATCTAAAGAATGTTAATTATTCCATGAAGAAGCATTATAAACCCAGGACAAAATTAAGGTTCAGTGTAAAAGAAATTAGATTATTTTAAGGTATAGAAATGCACAATTAAGGAACCCAAATAATTTTAACTCTGCTCTCTAGGTACCGGTATGTGCTATGCTATAACCATGCACTTTAGATTAATCTGTTTCAGTGTGAATGGACCCTGATTGGATGAAAGTGATTTTTAAAAACATATTGTGGGATGCAAGGATTCCTTTTTCTTCCCCGTCTGTTTCTCATACTATCACTACAAGGCAGAGTTTGTTGCATATGCCTTAATTCTGCCCTGCATATGTATATATATATATGCTTACAGTCCCTGCCCTAGAGAGTCTAAAACTATTAAAAATAACCGTGGCTGAGGGAAAGAAATACAACATGCAAGTGAAGTGGTCAAGCTGTCACTTAATGCACTTTTTTGGGGATAGTTAATCAAGTAAAAGGGAGAAAAAAAATTATGGAGTAAGGGAGGTGAGGGAACAGAAAAAGAAGAATGGAGAAATGGGAGGCAGTCATGGAAAAGGGCACACTGGCACTTGAGCAAGAGACTCTTGTATCTGTATTTCCTTTGGTCCTTTGATTGCTAGTGAAACTGAAATGTTTTGACCCACCAGGCCCACTCGGAGAGTGAAAGCCATATGTTTTGGGGCTGAACTGGGACCCACTGTAGCAGGGCATGAGTTCCATAGGCCTGATGGGGAGCAGTAAGGGAGGCCAGACAAGATACAGATAGGACCAATTTTATCTTCCTTTTAGGGTTCTTAAATGCACACTGTGTAGCTATGAATTTTAGATATAAATGTACCAAGGTACCCTAACTGTGTTGTTAAACTTGATCATTTAAAAAGCTCATTCTTTTCTAATAACAACTTTTCTTTTCACATTTGTTTTATCCACATGAAATGTTTTGGATCTGATATTTTTCTTTGCTTTACATTGTAATGATCTTACTACATTATTTGAAAGACCTGATTTTTTTTTTTTTAAGTACAGTTGATAAAGACTTGTGAGGAAGATTTTCAAATGGCAGACACCTGTGCCTTTGAAAAATCTCCCTTTTATTAAGTTGAAGTCTGGAAGCTCTGCTCCCACCCCTGTGCTGCAGAAGGGAGAGAATATGTGGAAGGGGGATAGGAACTACATAAAATGCTTCCCACACCCCTTCTCAATAAAATGTTTTGTCACATATGCATATTTGAGGGAACTGGACTCACCTCTATAGATTAATATATTTTAAGCCCAGAAGGAACCATGATGATCATATAGTCTGACATCCTGTATAACACAGAGCACAGAACTTCCCTATTTTAATTCCTGCTGCAAGTCCAATAATTGTAAGTCCAAACTAGAGCACTCTTCTAGAAAAACATCTAATCTTAATTTTAACATTTCCAGCAATGGAGAATCCATCACAGGCCTGGGTATACTGTTCCAATGGCTAATTCTCCTCCCTCCTTTGAAAAATTTGCTTTGTTTGTCATTTGAGTTTATCTATCTTCAAATTCCAGCCCTTGTTTCTTATTATATTGTTCTCTGATAGATTAAACGGTCCTCTAATATCACGTTTCTATTCCCCATATGCCTACTTAAAGACTGATCAAGTCACCCCAAACTTTCCTTGTTAATCTAAATAAATGGAGTTCTTTGAGTCTGTCCCCATATGGTATGGCTTCCAATCATTTAATCATTCTTGTAACACTTTTCTGAAGCATCTCCAGTGTTTCAGTGGTCGCCAATGCTGTACATAGTATGCCAGTAGCAGTTGCACCTGTGCCAAATACAGGGGTTCTATAATTTCCTTATTCTCAGTTGTAAATTACTTGGATCTGCTGATTTATAATATAACCTTAGTTGCTGCTTTTTTAACATCACCCATGGTTACAGTTGGAGTGGAAAGTGTTTTATCATTATGACTACATCATCTGCTTTTTGACCTACAAGTACCTATATTCTGTATTTATTGAACACTTCCTTTTTTTTGTATTATTGATAATTCTACCATTTTCAGCTAGTGATTGACCAGTACCATTGTTAAGATACCTGGTGGCCATAGATTTCTTCTCTTACAATTTTCTACACTCCCTACCTTCTAATTGATATTTATTGCTATCCACTTCCCCCTTTTTTCCATTTCTTTGTATATTGTATTGCTTTTTGCACTTCCCCTCTATACTATGCTGGCTTTTTAACCAGTATAGCTTTCTTCTTAACTGTGTAACAGTTTAACAGTTTAACAGTATAGCTTTCTTCTTACGGCTTTGGGGGTATTTAGTCAAATGTTTTTAAAACCATTCCAATTATCATGTATATATTTGTCTGCTTAATTTTTTCTCTGATTTGGCTCATAATTGCTTCCAACCCTATGAATTGGCCTCTTTTAAGAACAAAGTACACATAATACTGGTTGGAATGTTACTCTGAAGGATGCAATCCTGGATCAACAACTTGCTGTGACATTTTCCTAGTCAAAAGTAGTCAATTGGAGCACTGCTCATGTCATCTGTAAGTCCTTTGTGGCTCTCCTACACACAGATGCAAAGGCCAGATGGTGGCTGATCTGCACGTTACCATTGTTTGTTGTGAGGGGACTGGATGGTATATGAAAGGTAGACACACCGTATAGAAGTTCTAGGATTCAGGACTTTGAAGAAGGGCTTACTAGGCATTTTTTCAAAAACTTTTTTGTCAGAAAATGATTTCTTAAAACCAAAACTTTTTGTGGGAAGAAACCAGATGCAGCTAGAGATTTGTCAAGTGTCCATTCTGAAGGGAAGAAACTGGAGAGAACAACCCTCCCTCCCTCCCCCCTCACACACACACAATAGCTAATAGTACAGTGTTATGACACTCACGTGATGGGTGAGAAACCCAGGTTCCAGGCTTTTCTTGGGATCAGGTGGAAGAGTGACTTGAATCTACTCTCCCATATCCCAGGTGAGAAAGCCCATAACAACTTAGGAGGAGAAGCTGGTAATATTTATACTGCAACAATTAAAAAAGCCCCAAAACAGGAGGTCGGGGGTGAAGGAGAGAGAGAGAGCCCAGAAGCATCGAGGCCTGGATCAACTGATTTAGGTTTATGCTAGAGGGCTAAAAAACAGTGTATTCTTCCCACATGAAGCCGCCACTGTGCTCTAAGATCTTTCTCCCTCATCATGGTTCAGAACTGAGGCTTCTGGCCGTGCAGGAATGACTACATCAGAATTTTTAGCACTGTAATATAAGGCTTTGAGATTCACTGCTGCAGGGTGGGGTTTTGGTTTTTTTTTCCTATTCTGCAGTGCCAGCTTATCCATTGAGACCCATCTCCAAGCCTGGCCTAATCACTAGTCTGTTGACTATTCTGGGGTGCTAGGTCTCTCCTCTCCCAAAAAATCCTGTAAGAAATCTGTTTTGTCCTGATATGGAACAGGAAAATGTCTGAGCTCAAAATATTCACAGGATAGAAAATCTTTCCCCACCCTGCTCTACTTTGAAGCTGAGATTTCTATTGGATTCTCTGGCTCCACATGGTTAGACACCCACACACACTCCTTTTTTTGGAGCTACCATTTCCTCCCATCCCACATGTTTTGTGTTGTACACGTTCCAAACGTTGCATACTGCTTGGCTATAGCATTTTTCTGTAGATTTTTTTCCCTGGAAGGAGTTTGATGATGCTTGAGTACTATAGGATATACGTTTTAAAAATACAGCAGACCAATGTGATCTTTGGTTAATGGCATATGACTTGTGAAATGTTGTTTGGGAAGTGTAGATCTACCATAGTTTTCCATTAAAACATACATGACTATGGAATTTACAGTATATAATCTGTTGATTTTGTTGATACGGTTTGAGCGAGAGACATTCCCATTTTCTGCCAAGATCTGCATGATAATGATAGGCTTGTTGCTGAATACACTGTATTTGTGCAGTATGTCCACATGCACTAGTGTGTTTTAACTACAAAGATTTATTATGCTACTCAGAAAAATGACTGGAAAAATTGCATCATCACATTTCATGTTTGCATGGGATTGTTGTCTGTATCTAATGTTCTCAGTTCATTAGGAGAAAAGACTGACAGCCCTGCAAATTCAACCTGGAAATTAAAGTCCTTTTCAGACGTCCTAATGACTTCCAAAAAGAAAAAATACATGTGCAACTCCATTGCTTTAAGTAGTTTTGTATGGGTATAACTAATTGGAAAAGTAAACGATTCCATTGGTTTAAAAGAAGAAATGGAATCTAGCTAACATAGTTTTAGCTGTGTTGAGTCTGCAGAGTTGACAGAAGGAAAAAAAAGGCAATACAGTCACATTTTTATTACTGTACTAAGCATGTGACTCTGAATACACACAGGGACAAGATCTGATGAGCATTTATACAGCACCACTTTTTCAGACGAACCTACACTTTAACTGCTGAAAATGGCTATGATGTGACACACAATAAGGATATGAAGAGCTTTTATCAAAAACACAAACCTCACAGGATTTGTGCTTACTATGATCCAAATATAAGGCAAATACTTTTACTACTGAGCTAGAATCTTCTTGGCAAATACAAAAGGGAATTCATGGGTGTTAAATTATTCAGAGGAAGGGAGACAAATTATCGTATGAATAAAGCAGGAACAGATTGGATATGACAAAGAAAAATTAATCGAACATTTTATCCAAAGACAGGAAAGTGCAAAGTAAACTCAGAGAGAATTTCAGAAATCACTTTTTTAGAAAAATGTAATGTAAAACAAATTGAATGCTGTATATTGAATTGATCTTTTTAACAAAGTTTTTAAAGTGTTTTCATTAGTTACTGAGTGTTCTGGATGATGAACATGATTGTGTTGAAAATGTAGTGATCTCTTTGACTCTGAGAGCAGAAAATTAAGAATTTTTAATAAGAGTACAACCCTGAAAGGTTGAAATCTAAAAACAAAACCTAATACAGACAGTGTAGTGCAGTGGATAAGTACGTATGTACATTTACAGGAGTTAAATTAGCCATTTACATCTTCCCATACTGTTTCCTGAATCAGATAAAAATATTAGAAAGACATACGAGAAAATAATAAAAATGTTGAAGATAGAGTTAAAACCAGATTTCTTAGTTCATAACACCTTTGTGTAGGCAAAATGCACTAAAAATTAGACATTCGTTTTTGTTTCCAATAACAAGTAAGAGCTAGAGAAAGAGTTTTCTTTGTATTTAGTAGCTCTGGCTGAGAAACTGAATTTCTTTTTCTCAAAAATTTGATTTTTTGGTAAACATCTCATTCTCAATCAGGATGAAATGCCAAAACCTTTAAACTTTTTATGGAAATGAAATTCATCAATCTTTTGTTTTGGAAACACTAAAACAGTCCCAGAGGCCCTGGTTTTGTAAAGTCCTTTCTGGTTGCGTACAGCCAGGGAACAGACCACATGGGTGACTTCTCTGGAAATCTGACTGATTTGCTTCAGAAAGTTTGCCAAAATTGACGCACCCTTTTAGAACACTTTACATTTTGACAAATCATTGTTTTCTGATGAGAAAACTTACTGTTGGAACATTTCCAACCAGCTACAGCATTTAGTAACACATTTCTCAATAAAAAATGGTGAAAAGTGGCATGCACAATATCATTTCTTTACTGAATTAAGTACACATTGGCTATTGGAGTTACTTTTAGCAGTACATTTTAAAGTATTAATTTTAATGTGATGATAAAGCAAATGATCTCTTTAAATTTCAAACCACAGTGTTACATTTTAACCTGAACTGTTATTTTTGCATTGATAAAAGAAGCAAACAAAGGCAGGTAGCTGTTGGAAATGTAGCAGAGAGAAACATCTTGAAAGAAACCTGCTTCTGAAGTGGATGAATACATTTTGTTTTATTTGCCATAGGGCAAATGGAAGCTAATAATTTCTTTGTCCTAGAGCAATGTGTACTTCCTCTATAGCTGAAATGCAAAATCAAAAGCGTTGGGCTAGCTGGAGTGGCAGGTTGGAAAGATGATTTTAAGATGATTCTGTTAAGTTTATGCAATATTTCACCACAGCTGCTTAGCTGTTATAGTATTTATTAGGAAAGTTCTGTTAGAGGTTGTGGCATCAGCTGTCATTGCTTCAGTCCTTTCATCTGTGTTGAATTGAATGATCAGCAGCTTTGGTAGTTTCAGGAATGTGAGTTGTGGGGAGAGGAAGCAGTTGTTAAAGAACAATTATCTTTGCAGACATTCTGTGACTATTTAGCCCAAGTGCTTGTATTTACATGCAAATATTAAAAACCTCTCTTGGTGATCATTTGCACAAGTCTGGAATCTAGCCCATTCTTTATATACATTTCCTTTTGCTTCAGTACACTAAGTCAACTTTCTATTACCTAAAATGATGTGGTTCTGAAAGCTGAGTAATATGAATGAATGCTTTTTCTAGTGTGTCAGTAAAGGTTAGCTTGTTCGTTGATCGTTTTGGATTTGTTTTGATATGGCTAAATCCAGATTAAAGGGGAGCTTTGCCTGTTTGCTTTATGTTCTGACGGTTGCAAACGTAAAAAGCATTTGAGCATTACTAAACTGAAATTTACTTGACAAGAAAACTCCTGTGCGCTTGAAGGTGAAGGTGAAAATTTTTAGAAGTGACTAGTAATTTAGGGTCCCTTTTTGATGTCCAACTTCAGACAGCTTTACCAAGGTTTTTTGGTGCTTCTTGAAAACCAGTGGGAAAAGTGTCTCAGATTGGGCAGCCAAAAATGGTTCATAAAAAATTACTAGACACGCTTGAAAATCTGGCCTTAAATAACGGTGTATGTACAAAATGTTCTCTATGGAAGCACGTATAATTCCGCTCTTCATTATGCTTGTACAGCATTATCTAATATACAGTCTCAACCTTTGTATAAGTGCCATAAAACGACAAATATCTACTTTTTAGCACACATTGAAGTAGGGAAGGCAAAATAGAAAAACTACAAGGAAGAACTGAATACAAAAATGGAGTTTGTGGGGCATGGAATGAATGTACTGTTAATGAAGGGGTCCTGAGATGAGGCAGGTTTAAAGTTCACATGCAGTCCCATGCACATATTATGTTGTTGAATAATATAATACTTTAAAATATGTTTGTAAGGCTATTCCTTAAAAAGCATGTGTGTTAGTGATTTGCACTTGTTCCTGGATTTTAATAAGATTTAATTTAAAAAACAAAGTATTACATAGATCAGTTTTCATTACAACAAGAGCTTTTGTTTTATAGCTACTAGCTTAGTAGGACATCATTGTCTTCACCCTCACTGGGCATTATGATTATCTTAACTAAAGCTTTGGTAAAGATTAGTACTTAACCAGTCGTGCTACATAAGCGTGTGTGGTATTTAAAAAAGAAAAGCCTCCCATCAAATGTCTTTATTTCCCATTGTTCCTAATGAACCATGTATATTTGGCAAGTTGTTTTGCTCTTTTGTAGTATGGAGAGAGATGTACCAACAATAATGGCTAATTTTGCAAAAATCATAGTGGTGGTGTGAGAATTAGCAGGATTGTTTATTCTGAATGTAACTGAAATTCCGTTTGTGGTTTCTGCTGAAACAGTATTTCACCCACTGTAAAAGAGCTTTAAGAGTTACAGAATTGCATTCTGTTTCAGACCTCACAACGTGAGATGCAGCCAGAGGTTCCATTTGTATTGAAAAGATCTGCTCTGTATTGCCACTTGAGTTTTCAGCTGCTTTTGTTTCTGCTTCATCACACTTTTCTTTCTTCCAAGAAGCCTCATTAGACATTGCTTTCAGAACATTTGATGTGACTATAGTAAATGGATCTTAACTGGCTGATAACCATGATCAAAATAAGGAAGCTGTATTCAAATTTGTTTCCTTTACACATATCAAGAAGAGTTTTTTACTTTGCTGCTGTGAGTTAAAGATACAGCACCAATGTATTGCAGCTTCAATTTGTTTATTGTAGAAGTACCTGTTGGAAAAATGTAACCAAGGTAACATAAATGCTCAACTGCCATGGTGATGGGAATAATTGAGAACATAGAGAGATTGTTTTGGCAATTTTCTTTACTAATGGAGCATTTTATAATTCATGAGTCCATAGTACTACAAAAGAGAGAGTTTCTTTCCACCATTATTCACTTTCAGCTACTTTTGTTTGTTTTATTTAAAGCAAATGAAAGAAATAAAGATCAACAGTTAATAGTGTGATTTTTGTATTCAGCACAATTTCTAGTTATAACAAAGCTTATGCTGATTTTATTTAAATCTTAACCCTTTCTACCTGGTCAAACTATGATCTCTCATCTACACACATTCACCATTCATTCTTGAGGTAAGGATGTGTGTGCTACTGGGGAAAATATACATCATGCTATTCAAATTGAGTCTTTTGAAACTGCTGTTTGGAAGATGGCTTCCAGATTAGCAGAACATATCCCCATACATTTGTCATCTGTCAAATTTTCTTACATAAGAAAAGCTTTGAATCTCCTTCCTTGGACTTCCCTTGGTCCAGAGTCTAGTTATCTAAAAAATGTCATATGCTGTCTCTCTTTGTGCATCATAATGAGCCACATCACATACACCTTATTTCTGGTTGATTATCTGAAACATTTAAGGAAGCTATCAGGTTTTTTGGGTTTTTTTAAATCTCATTTATCTGGACAATTTTCACTTACAATTTTCACAGCTCTCATATAAGATTAGAAGATAAGAAATATTTTCTAGTTTATTTACTTTGTGCATTTAATAGCACTTGGTCTGTAGACACTTTCATTATCTCAGTGTAGCCAGTTCTGTGTAAAACGTTTTCTATACCAGAAAGATATTTACAAGCTGTAAGAAAAAAAACAAAATAAAAAACGTCAAGCAGGTTAAATGCCTGAAATTGTTTTTAACTGTTTGAAATTAACTAAATATCAAAGTAACAGTGCCCTTTTTAAGATTGAGTGTTAGGCTAGATGGGCAATGGTTACATGATAAGTTAATGATGTTTGACATACTAGAGGAATGAGAATAGTTTAATAGTTGTGTGAAATAACTTGTTTTTCTTTAAGTACGGTATATAACTGCAAATGCTGATTTTTTTATAATGAGGCAATGTGACCATTTATGTCAGTGAATTCTGTTTTAATGAATAAAAAGATGATTCCTCTCTGCAAAATCATTCGTTTTCACTAATCTTTGCCGAACATAAATTAGCCAATTCTGTAGCAAAATGACTGCTTTTAGCATTAATAAAAATGCCTTCTCCTCAACCCACATATACATTTCAATACACAGAGTTCTACATTTTTTATCCCTGCCAAAAATGCTATTGCTGTTACTTTTTCATGCTTGAGAGCACTCCCGGTTTTGCTTTTTAAACTGACCACAGCATTATGATTTTCAGGCTGCTGTAGTTTTGAAAAATAAATAAAATAGTTTTATCACTTGCACAGTTCAGAGGATTGTGTTACAAATACAATTTCACATTCAAGATAGGTGCAGGGAGAATAAGTGTAACATGTATAATAAAGATATCTTATCTTTTGACATTTTTTATCCACTAATAGAAGTTACTTGACATTTACACTTTGTTACCTTTCATTAAAAATAAACTTTAAACTCTTGTTTCATATGTTGTGCAGATAAACACAAAGATTGCTCTGGTGTAACTTTACATCTGACACATCAAAGGTAAGTACTTTTAATAAGTTTCATGCAATTCACCCAAATTTATCCAGGCATCCCATGTTGCCATAGAAGCTGATCTGAGCTTGTTCACTAACTTCAGTGAGAACAGGTCCAAAATCTTTTAACGTGGCTTGAAATGAATACACACAAACACAAGCTTTGAATAACATTATAACATTACAATAAAATGTACCATTTATTGCCTGCTAATCAAATGTGCTGGCATTATGTAACTTTCTTATATTATGCTTCACATACATCATAACAACATTGAAGTTTGGGAGCCTAGTATGGTATTAGAAATTTGGATTGGGGTAGAAACTAAAGATGTATATACATTTTAATGTTTTAGTAAGTGTTTGCCATATTGCTCCTCAAGCTTGTGAAAAATGCTTTCTAATTTATTTCAGCTTAAAAAAAGAGATGGGGCGAAAGGCTATGACATCGCATTTCTCCACCTTGAAAACTGATTTTTTTGATAGTAATACAACATTTAAAATTCAATATATAAAAAGACTTCTTTAATTGTTATGGATCATATAGCCTGCTGAGGACCATTTTACCAGTTAGTTGTTTTATGGAGCTTTGAGGTAAATGTGGCTGTTTTTCTGCAGGCAACCTTTGATTGCTGGCATGTATCTAATGATGTCTGTGGACACTGTTATACCACCAGGAGAGAAAGGTGAGCGGGAGAGAACCCTATAAAGCAGTTTATGTAGTTTTCATCTTCTAATGTTCATCTGTCTACTATGGGCAATAATTTCAAAGAGACTCTACGACAAATTAAAGCTGAACGAGTTTATTACTAACTAAAATAAATATTAAACAAATACCTAGACTCTTCAGTTTATATTAATGTTCCATCAAACTACATTTAGAGAGCCTAACAGTATGGTATAGAGGAATGATCATCAATATAATGTAATCTGAAAGTTATTTTGGATTATTATTTTTTTAATTATAGAACTATTAAAGTGTCTGGGGTTTTTTTTGCCTAATTCTTCTTCTCCTTAAAGAAACAAACTTTTCACTTAACAATGAATAGCCCACTTTTGAGTGGAGTAATAGGTGACTGTATTTTTCTTTAAATGTGTACTACATGTAAGAACACTTCCTACTGTCAAATTCTAAGATTGCAATATTTCACTTTGTCTTTTTATTTCATCTGCACCCTATTGAAACCTTTGAAATTGCTGGGACCTTTCTCTTGATCTGCTACAGATTTCCTTTTTACTAATCAGTTTATCAAAAGTTGGAATTTCTGTCCCTGCAGAAATTTCTGATATTTCAAACTGTTGTTTCTGTCCCAAATAGGAATGAAAAGTTGAAAGATTGAAATATTTCCTCACAAAACAAAAGTTTATTGTGGTATTTTAAATCGAAACAAAACATATTGATATTCATGAGAAGTTCCAAAGGGGTAGCCATGTTAGTCTAGTTCAGCAAACCAAACAAGGAGTCTAGTGGCACTTTTAGAGACTAACGAATTTATTTATCACATGAGCTTTTGTGGGAGAAAATCCCACTTTTTCAGATTTTTCTTCCACGAAAGCTCATGCAGTAAATAAATTGTTAGTCTTTAAAAGTGCCACTAGATTTCTTGTCTGTTATATTGATATTCATATGCATTTCCCTATAATGGTGCATTGCCTCATAGGCATTGTAACTTGGATACCTGGTCACCCCCATTCTCTGCTAACCACAACTCTGATGGGGCAATGCACCACCAAATGGGATACAGTTAAATGTTCAGCTGTCACTAAATGAAACACTTTAGGTCAGGTCAGCAAACTGAAATATTCTTATTTGAGTTCGTCCAAACCAAAGCTGACTATTTTGGGGTTTTAGAAAGAAAAGAGGGAGGGGATGAATTGTAAAATTGAAACTTTCTCATGGAAAATTTTCATTTAGCAGAAATTGCATTTTCTGACAAAAAATAAAATAATTTAGATTGGGAAATTGCTGGTGGGTTCTCGTACTTAAAGTCTTTAAACCATGATTTGAGGACTTTAATAACTCAGTCACAGGTTAGAAGGTTTATTACAGGAGTGAGTGGGTGAGGTTCTGTGGCCTGCATTGCATGAGAGGTCAGACTAGATGATCGTATTGGTCATTGTTACCTTAAAGTCTATGAGTCTGATTGTCCAACTTGGAGTCTGATGCTGATTTTTTGAAACTGCCTTATGATTATATCTGTCTTCTGTACATTAAACATCCTTGAAATGAAACATCCATTGTTCTCTCCCTTTTGTTACTCTTAATTTGCCTACCTACATTTCCCTAATGTAATTCTCTTTTCTGTCTTTTGTCTGTAGTGTCCAACCCAAAACCATAAGGAAATGTGCTGTTTTAAATTAATATATATTATATATAGTATATCCAGGTTTTAAAGACACTGGATAATAAAGGGGGGCCGGACCCTTTGAACTAAAATCCCTATAGAAATGTAAGAGATTATTATCCAGTGTCTTTAAAACCTGGATATACTTTGCTTGATTCCGATTTTTATACACTACTTCCAAATGGATATTTTCAGTGAAGTACGAGAAAAGTCACTTTCTGGGGTAAATGTGTAGCAGTTTAAACTGTTTTATTGCTGTTTATGTTTTAACAGTGGTTGATGCAGATATTGCCTGCCATTATCAAAAGTATCCAATGCATCTCTTTGCCTACAGAGTTCATACACACCGATTAGGTAAGAGTTCATTACTGCTGTAATAGCAAGTATTTGCCTCTCTCTTATACCCAATATAACTGAAATGCTATATAATATTAACTTACAATCAATTTAATATACATTCAAAATCTTATTACAGCATTATTTAAACATGAGCAGAAAATTAATTGCTTAAAATATTTCTTCCTATAATAAATCATTCTATTAATTTAAATAATGCATCTTTAATAGAAAAACAGAAAATATAAAATAAATTGATTTTTCTAAAGTATTACATCTGAGATTCATGCATTGGTAAACATTTATTGCAGGTAAGGTAGTAAGTGGATACAGAGTGAGAAACGGTCAGTGGACATTGATTGGAAGACAGAGTCCGCAACTACCACAGGTTCGGTTTTTTTTCTCGTTTAATTGTTTGTTTAAGACTAAGCCACAAAATCGAAATCTGTATTATATATTTCTACTTTGCTTTCCCGATATATTTTTGTTTATTCAAATGTTTAGGATTCTCTTCAGACTAACTCATATAATTAACATTTCTCATCAAACAGAGTTGCAGTACCACAAAATGTGTCAGTCAGTCATGTTTGCATCATGTTTCGTTGGCATGTGATTTTGAGCCATCAGAACTTGAATATTGTTTTGTTGCAGTGTTGTGATGTACACATCACAACATAATAGCGTATTGTGTTTTTCGTGACAAGTTGATTGCTTTTAGCTATTCTGACACTTTTTTCTCACCCTGAGCACAGGCCAGGGAGGAAAAGAGGAACAGTAGAAGAAAGTTTCCCCTTTATCCCTTTACCTGATTGCTTAGAAAGTGGGGAGGAGATCCTAGTTGCTCTCTTTCTTTTCCGATCTCCCTTCTTCACAAAGGAGAGCAGATCCTTCACTGCCAGTTTGCTTTCTCAGCATTGCCTTGCATATATCTAATAATACAGGGAGCAATCTTGCAAGCAGGATTCATAATTCATTATTTTATAGCTCTGACATATTTTTATCTTTTTAAAACATTGTGAAGCTGTTCCAGAGAGTAAAACAAACAAAGCCAGCAGCTGTTTACCTGCAGTTAGTTGTCACCAGTAAGCTGGCATATGGAGTGTTCAGCCTAGCAGGTTCTTTACTGACTGACGTGACCAGCATGGTTTGTGCTGAGATACGGGTAGCAGAAGGCCCTGGGAGACAGGTATACTGCTGAAAGAAGTTTTCAGTTTTGCTGGGGTTTTGTGTTCTGTGTAGGTTCTTTCACTGAATCCAATGAGTCTCGATGGACTTACGTTAGTTGTTCCATAGATCATCTTTAAAGCATTTTAATTTCAGACTCTTCGTGTTATTTTTGTGTGCACATATTTTAATATAGAAAATGAAATCATATATACTAGATAGTGATTCATAGATTAAAATAATGATGGAGAGGAAGTCACTATCAGGAGTGTTCACTAATTCTAATATGCCATTCTCCTTGCTTTCTGTTTAGGCCTTCTATCCTGTGGAACACCCTGTTGACATTAACTTTGGTGATATTTTAGCAGCTAGGTGTGTTTTCACTGGTGAAGGTAGAACTACAGAGACACACATAGGGTATGTTTTTTATACCTGCTTTATTCAAATAACCTTTTTACCATTGTACTGGTTGTGCAGAATATGCATTCATGTTTCTGATCCCCTCAAAGTTTCCTAGCCAGCTGCTTCATTCTATTGGGACTGTATGGCTTGCTCAGTAGACTGTTAGGAATATAAACATGGTCAGGAAAAGGCCATTCTGGCCTACATAATTTCCTATATGTTGGCTAATAATTCCCCTTTTAAGCATATTGCTCAAATAAACCCATTCTGCCAAATGCCTGATTTAGAAGTATATCTAGATGGGCTATTTCACAGGAGTACTCTTTAAAACCCCCAAGTTAAAAATGTTTTTTGTCATTTGATGACACTGAAGGTCAAGATGATTTAAGGACAACATTGTACATGTTTAACTACAATTTACAGATTATATTATTGTTAATATTTATAATTTCTTCCAGGAAAACATATTACCTATGTTTATTTTTAGGGGTATATTTTGAAATCTTATAGAATCATAGAAACTGGAAGGGACCATGAGAGGTCATTGAGTCCAGTCCCCTGCACTTGTAGCAGGACCAAGTAGCATCTTAAACCATCCCTGACAGGTGCTTGTCTAACCTGCTCTTAAAAACTTCCAATGATGGAGATTCCACAACCTGCCTAGGCAACTTATTCCAGTGGTTAATCACCCTGAAGTTAGAAATTTTTTTCCTAATATCCAACCTAAACTTCCCTTGCCGTAATTTAAGCCCATTGCTTCTTGTCCTATCATTGACGGTTAAGGAGAAAAAAATTTCTCCCTCCTCCTCATAGCAACTTTTTAGGTACTTGAAAACTGTTATCATGTCCCCTCTGTCTCCTCTTTTCCAAACTAAACAGACCCAGTTCTTTCCATTTTCCCTCATAAGTCAAGTGATCCAGACCTTAAATCATTCTTGTTGCTCTTCTCTGGACTTTCTCTAATTGCTCCACATCTTTCCTGAAATGAGGTGCCCAGAACTGTACCCAGTACTCCCAGTTGAGGCCTAATCAGAGTGGAGTAGAGCAGAAGAATTGCTTCTCATGTCTTATTTACAATATTCCTGTTAATACATCCCAGAATGGTGTTTGCTTTTTTTGCAACAGTGTTACACTGTTGATTCATATTTAGCTTGTATTCCACTGTATTCCACTATGACACCCAGATCCCTTTCTGCAGTACTCCTTCCTAGGCAGTCATTGGCCATTTTGTATGTGTGCAATCGATTCTTCTTTCCTAAGTGGAATACTTTGCATTTGTCTTTATTGAATTTCATTCTATTTACCCCAGACCATATCACTAGTTTGTCCAAATCATTTTGAATTGTGATCATTTCCTTCAAAGCACTTGCAACCTCTCCCAGCTTGGTATTATCTACAAACTTTGTAAGTGTACTCTCTATATCATCATCTAAATCATTGATGAAAATATTGAACAGAACCAGACCCAGAACTGATCCCTGGGGTACCCCACTTGTTATGTATCAAAAAGGAAAAATATTCTTATTGGGTAAAAGACTGAGTTTTTCTTTCATATTAAAGGTGACAAACAACAATAAAACTCAAATTTTCTTCTGAATGATTTATTACTTTTCAGTGGTGCCATTCAGCAGAAGTTAATGCCAGGGCTCTAAATAGTATATTTTATTATGTGTATGTTGTTTTAAAAATAGACACAATAGTTTAATTAAAACATTATTTCTTGTTTCATCCTGTGAGATATGGTGGAAAGGGTATTATTGCACATGGTCTGGATTGAATCTTACACTTCTGTAGTTAGATACTGCAACTACTTAAGGGCCTAATCCTGCAAATGTGCTGAGCATTCTCAACTCCCATTGATATTAGCACAGAATTTGGTGCTCAACACTTGATATTCATATTTCTTTCAGCAAGCAGTCAAAGTACTTGTATGAGTCACAGCAATTGAAGGAGAAATTAGGGAATATGTTTGAAAACTGGTTTTATAAAGTGCAGAAAATGAATATAAATATATCCAAATGCACAATACAAAATATAACTAAACCATTGCCTAATACAAGAAATGTGAAAGTTCCACAATGAATAAACTGTACCCCACAATAGAATAATCTTAAAACTATACTTGAACAGTAATATAGTTTTTAAGTAGTAGTAAAGATATATTGTCTAGGGAAGATTTTTTTTTAAGGTAGCTAACATCCTTTCACCAATTAAGAGTAATATGTATCTCATGCTAATTTCTTTAGTTTAGACTTTGAAATTCTCTCTCTCTTAGTATATATCTGTCTAACCAGATAATGTAACCATACTGTAGAGATTTACAAATCCATTTCTAGCACATATGAAAACTTAAACCAATAATTTGAAAAACTATTCTGTTCAAGAGAGTTACGATCATTTAATTTGACCTTCTACATAACACAAGCCATAGAACTTCACACAACAGTTCCTGTTTAAATCTTGGAAAACAAGGCCCTGATGCTCTAATTGCCCTGTCTCTATGCATAGTATATTGCTTAGTCAGAATCTAAAAGATTCATCTTCTTTTGCTTAATTGTGTTTCTTTGTACAAAGGATGATAATTCTAAATTGTCATTGAATCCTAAAAGATACAGTTTTATCTTAGTGTAATCAAATTTTGCCTTATCTGACTGAAAGGGACTATATTTGTCAAATAATCCAAATGACTCTTGAGCCAGCTTAGTCATTCTTTCTCCTGTGGTTTCAGTTACTTTTACCATTAACTTATTCTTTCTCTGTCATATAAAACTGACATTAAAAGAACATTACAGTTGCACAGTCAAATACTCAAAATCAGGAAGTACAAACAGTATGTTTTCAAGTAATTAAAGACCGTAAAAAAAGTTATGTACAGAGGTCCCGGAATAAAGTGGCATGGCCCATTTCCTGACTTTTGAAGCTTGATTTTGTAATTTTAACATTCTTGTTGTATGTACTTCACTGAGTTTTTTTCCAAAAGCTAACTGAAAAAACAGAAATTCCATTACATGGAACTGCATTGGTTCATCAACAGAGTTCGGTGGCAGGAAGCTTCAAAAACAGCCCCTGCCAGTGCAGAGAGCAGCAGCTCTGGTCACTTTCAGCAACTCTTAAAGGGGCAATGCCAGCTGCAGCTCTTAAAGGGGTAAGCCCCACTTTCGGCGGCAGGCTGATTTCAACTGACGCACTCAGCTGCTGTGCCCCAACACTCTTTTTTGTGCTTGAGAACTGTTTATCTAGTCTGACCTTCTGTATAGCATAAGCCTCAGAACATTCATAAAATAATTCCTTCAACATATCTTTTAGAAAAACATACCATCCTGATTTTAAAATGGTCAGTTATGGAGAATCCACCACAACCCTTGATAAAATGGTCTAGTGATTAATTAGTCTGTGTTAAAAATGTATACCTTATTCCCATTCTGAATTGTCTAGCTTCAGCTTCCACCCGCTGGACTCTGTTGTACCTTTTTCTGTCAGTAGAACGGTCCATTATTACATATTTGTTCTCCATGGAGGGGAGCCTGGAGAGAGGGGATGGGTTTCAATGTGTGAGCTAGCCCCCTGACCTGAACACACAGCTACTTTTAGCAAAACAAACAAGTCTTGTGGCACTTTTAAACAAAATTATTTATAGATAAATAGATTTGTTAGTCTTTAAAAGTGCCACAAGACTTCTTGTTTGTTTTGCTGAATGAGACTGACATGGCTACCCTTTTAGAACTTGACAGCTGTAGACCCAGGCTCTGAGGCCCTGCAGATGTATCTGTAGAGTATGTTACTAAAAGACATTTTTTCTGGTTCTTTAATCATTATTATGGATCTTCTTTGAACCCTCTACAATTTATCAACACCCTTGAACTGTGGGCTCCAGAACCGGATGCATATTTCAACATTGGTAGTAGCATTAGTGCCAATTATAGAGGTAAAGTAACCTATTTAAGAGTCCCTTGTTTCTGCATCCAAGGATCGCATTAGCTCTTTTGGCCACAGTTTTACAGTGGGAGTTCATATTCAGTTAATTATCCACCACAACTCCCATATCTTTTTCACAGTCACTGCTTCCCAAAATAAATTCCTCCATTCTGTAAGTAAGATCTGTATTTTGTTCCTAATGTATACATTTATACTTAGCCATATTAAAATGCATATTGTTTGTTTGTGCCCTGTTTACCAAGTGATCAAGATTGATCTGAATCAATGCCCTGTCCGCTTCGTTTTTTACCACTGCCCCAGTGTTTGTGTCATCTGCAAACTTTCAGTGATTATATTTTCTTCAATCATTAATAACATGTTAAATAGCATATGGCCAAGAATTGAGCCCTGCAGGATCATACTAAAAACACCTGTTGGATTATGATTCCCCACTTAGTTACATTTTGAGACCTATTTGTTAGCCAGCTTTTAATCCATTGATGTACGCCATGTTATTTTATATCTATCTAGTTTTATAACCAAAATGTCATGTAATATCAAATCAAAGTAGACTATGTTTACACTATTATCTTTAGCAACCGAATTTGTAATCTCATTTTAAAAAGGTTAGTTTGACACCATCAATTTCCCATAAACCCAGGTTGATTTACATTAATTCCTTTCCTTTAATTCTTTATTAATTGAATCCTGTGTCAGCTACTCCATTATCTTGTTCTGGGACCAATATCAGGCTGACAGGCCTATAAATACGAGGACAAACTTGTAATTAGATACATAACACACAGACCTCTTCCACTTGAGTTAACCGAGTAACTAATAGCAGTATTGGCAGCCATCCTCTGGGTGGGCTAGCTACTAGGGCAGGGATGCACAACCTTTTTTGGGCCAAGGGCCGAATTGCATTTTCTAAGACCACTTGAGGGCCACAAATGCAACGCTATATGTCGTATATATGACAGCGCCATGGTAAAAGAAAATAACATTCACAGATATTGTAATTAACTACAGTTCTATACACATATTTTAAACAATTTTATTTTTGTATGCAAAAGTGAACAGGATTTGAACACCAGTGTTTACTTACTAAGTTCAAGTTCAACACAAAATTTCTCATGCGCTTCCTAGTCACTAATGAGATGGCTGTGACTGAATGTGCCCTCTGCACCCTCTTCCCCCCACGGCCCCTTCAATGATGCTCTGCCTCCAAGGCCCCTTCCCCACTCCTCTGTCCATCCCCACAGCCCCTTCCCCAATCCTCTGCCCACCCCATGCGGCCCCTTCCACGATCCTCTGCCCCCCCCCCCCGGGGGGGGGCATGTTTGAGCATGCTCAGGGCGGGAGGTTTGAAACTCCCCAGTCTGGCCACAGCAGGACAGGGCGGAACAAGCGTTCTGCCCGAGTCTGCCGCTTTGCTGGGCCAGTTTCCAGTGATATTTTATATTGCCCTGAGGGCCGCATGCAGTCCGCGGGCCTCGTGTTGTGCATCTCTGTAGGAGGAGAGGTTGTACACATTTTGCCAGTTGGTTTCAAAGCTATTTACTGATGGGTCAATAATGTTAACTCATGAGTTCTGGGTTCTAATCCAGGTTTTGAGGGCTGTGTGCTTTACTGATTAAAACTCTGTTTCCTCCAGTCTGTTTTTGTCCCAATCTCATCTCCTCATCCTAGGCCCAGGCCCTCCTCCTGCTACCTCTTTAACCCAGCTCCTCGTCCCTCTGGATTCTAGTCAGGCTACATGGTTCTTTTCCTTGCTGCCTCAGCACCAAGAGTGTTTGCAGAAACTGCTGAACTATTTTAGGGAAATTTTCCAATATAATTCAGCCTGATGCTATCTACAATTAAAGTTTGGCAAAATTATAAGCAACTGAAATCTTATAATGGAAATTGTCAGGCAACTTTAACTATAATCATTGTTTTCCATGCCTCCTTCAAATCTGGTGATACAGTTGTGTTATACTACACCTCTTTAAAGTCAACAAAGCTGTACTGTTCATGCAATGTTGTTGCAGCCATTTCTGTCTCAGAATATTAGAAAGACAAGGTGAGTGAGGCAATATTTTTTATATTTCACCTTGAATGGTCCATTAGAATATATGCTAACTACTTAAGCTAATCTGCTTGATTTTATATTTTGCAATAACATTCTTAATACTGTGAGACAAAGGGGCTCAGTGCTAGATCAGGCCTACAGGGAGCTGGGGGCAGGATCCAGGCAAAAGTGAGCCTTAGCTGTTCACCACAGAAACCCCCAGTTTAGCGAAAGGAGGCAAGCACCTCTCATATGCTGGCCACATGAAGCTGCTTAAGTAGCAAACAGATAAGTATACATCTCCCTATTGGTTCCCTGTTCTGAGGATGAAAGGCCTCTCATATGCTGGCCACGTGAAGCTGCTTAAGTAACAAGCAGATAAGAACACTCCACCTACTCATAAATCAAGCTGAGTCCCTTACCATGAGTAGTAGTAATACCTGGGTTTAGCAAGCGGCCCACTAAGTTAGGATTGGTGGGGAGAATCACAAATAACTAGGCTTATGCTAAATGGGGAAATAGTGAGGAGGACTTGACTAAGATCCCAATGCAACACATCCCCACTAGTTTCCAAGTGTCCTTGCAAAAGAGACTAGCAAAGTAAATAATATTAGAGGCAGGCTTAATTATATTCACCACAAAGGCAAAAACCTGGCCAAATATGACCAAGTGCTAGGAGTAGATAAAATGAATAAACATGCACGACTATTTATCTCTCATATCATATTTAGATTGATATGATATGAGAGATGGTCATAAGTAACTACTCAGAGCTCACTTCATGGGTCGCAAGGTGAAGGAGAACGAGTGGACCAGATGCTGAACTGAATAAACTGCTCCTTACTAGTCCACCCAGTTCTGTATTTCATCCTTTGACCCTGCAACAAGTACTTTTCCTAGACCTAAAGAAGAGCTCTGTGTAGCTCAGAAGCTTCTCTCTCTCACCAACAGAAGTCAGTCCAATAAAAGATATTATTTCACCCAGCTTCTGTCTTTATGCTGTTCATGGCTGCATATGATATTCCATCTGGCATCTAACAAATACCTTGTTCAGTACCAATTCTGATTTATTATTTTATTCCTCTGCTAATACACACTAGTATCTTCTTTGATTTTTTTTAAACTGCTTCTGTGCAACACTGTGATGGTTTTAATGATTTTTTTCTATAATAACCTCCAAACTCCTTTTCCCAATCAATGTGCTAGATGATTGTCCTGTCTAGCATACATTTATTTTCATTTCTGTTCCTTCCTTCTGTAGGAAGGATATAATTTACTTGTATCTGTGTAAATAAAATTGAATTTGCCATCTTTTGGGCCACTCAAATTATTTAGAATCTAATTTTTTTTCCCCATTATATGTTGTACCACTCATTTCTCCACAAAATGCAAATTACTTTGTCTTGCTATTTAATATTTATGTTGAAATATATGTTAAAGAAAAAATCTTCTGCTCTGGAGCATAAAAATGTTCTCTACTCTGCACGTTATTTTATCTTATTCCATGGTTCTTTATCTTCACTGTTAATAATGAGTGTTGAATTTATCTCACACAAAAAAAACCCAAGTATGTACACTCCACGTTTCCTTGGCTATGTAAATAATCTATATCCTATATAATAATCTGTATTAAAGGTAACCATTCTAATATACTTCTATTATGTGTGGCAGAGAAACTGATATTTTAACAAAGAAACAAATTTTCCCATTCTTTTATATTGTTTCCTTAGCCAGTATTTAGTCAAATGAAGACACAAAAGTGTCTGTCTGTAGCTCAAGGAACTTTTTAAAGAATCTGAAATATACACATCCAGAGGAATAAAAAGATATACCCCCAACATATTATCTCCTGCACATTATCTTTCTTTATGAATTTAAACCTTTTCAGTTTCCTCATGACATCCCTCAACCTGCCTCTTCCCTAACTGCCTGTGAAAATAGATAGATGTTGAGGCACGTTCCAAAGATCTATACATGTGGGGGCTGACAGACCAGAATCAAGTTTAATTTAAGACCCTGATTATGAAATTGACTGAACATGGGGACAGGGAAATTGCAGAACCATTATCTTAATTTCCAAGAATTTTTTTTGGGGGGGGAGTACAGGACACCTCTTCAAAAATTCCTGGACATCAGTTATCTCTGTAAACTTGAGTTCCTCTGCTGCTATTGAATGTTACAGTATAATATTTGCACTTTATCAGATAGCTAGGTCCCAAAATATTCAGAGCACCATAGATCAAGACTGCCAGTGTTTAACTGGATCTGGAAACTACAAGCAGTCACTTGAGCTATGGAACTATGGTGACAAACATGGTATAAGAAGCTTCAAACTTGGAACCGAAGGTGATATGACTCCTGCTGGTGGATGATACTTTTGACAGTCCTGCGACCACTGACCAGCTAACACTGTCAACTAACTAAAAGAGCTGCTTTGACACATTCCATGGCAATCAGAAGGACCTGAAGATGGTGGCAGGAGGTGGCTCTTCTCTTTATACCCATGCTGAATGCCCAACCACCTTTGATTCCATCTTATATCACATCTATCACCACAGTTCCTTGAGTGATAGCTAGTAGTGATAGCTACCTGATACATGCCTGTCACCAGAGTTCATGTGATCATATTGCACAGCTGGTGATTGCACATCCTGTGTGCATGGATCAGAGAACCTTCTAGGGTATGTCTACACTAGCAATTTAGGTCGACTTAAGGACCCTTAAGTTGACCTAAATCACTCCATGTCTACACCTGACTTTCATTAAGTCGACTTAAGGAATTCCTTAAGTCGACTTAATGAAAGCTTAAGTCGACCTAATAAGAACCACCCATTAGGTCAACTTAAGCCTTAAAGTCGACTCCTTAAGTCAACTTAAGGACGGTGTGGTTGGGGAGTAAGTCCACTTAAGTCAGTTCATCAGTTCATACTGTTGACTGGCTGGGACACTTCCCCCGCATTACACCAGGAATGCTTTCCACCAAGGCACTACATTAGCAGCTTCCCATAAAGGACATTCATGGGCCAGCAACTTGATCAATTGGTCACACATTTACAAAGCATTATGCACTAGTGCAAGTAACCAAGGCCTATCCTGGGTTTGGCAAAACTGTGCATCAGTCTCTGTTGATGCAAATTATTTCCTTTTTTTCCTAATAGTGTCAAGTACATTAAATTTTATTTCTTAGAAATGTTGTTTTGACACTATCAAGATGTGTCAAGTGAACCAGAGTCCACTTCTGAGTTGCACATCATCATTTTACTTAGGTTTTAAAGAGGAGGCAATTATACTGGCAGGTATCAGAGTTTAGACAGTGAGGAAGTGAATGATTTTTAAAAGCTTAAGCAGAGCTTGACAAGACAGAGGCTGGCTTCTGTGGTCTCCCAGGGACACTAAATTTTCAAAGCATGGAGAAAACAATTCCCCTTTTGGAACAGTTTTTCTTCTCTCTTCCTCTGACTGGTGTCATTATTGTTGCTATGGTGAATAAATGAATGCTTCATGATGCCACTGGAAAAGTCAGCATTGACGTCTTTTGCAAGCAGCTAATAGTCCGCCCCCGGAGTTTTTTATAAGTGTAGTCTGTCTCTAATTGTGCAAGCTAATTAAAAATGTTTCTCAATGTAAACCACCTTTTGTGAACCTTTTATTAAAAAGTTTATCTATTAAATAGAAATACTGAAGAATGCATCCACCAATGTGTAGTTATAAATAAAACATATAGCCACCAGCGTGAATTGAATTTAAAAATCAGCTCTTTGTAACAATAGGTCACTTATTTAAGCCATAAAGTATTTTTTCTGAAAAGCTTCCTTTTCATATTGAGTGGATTTTTCTTGAATACGGAGTTATAGAGCAATACAGAATAGCCCACATCTTCTTCAACTGAGTAACAGTTATTGTTAAATTGTGTTTTGCATTATTCCTGCAACACAGGCTTAAAAGCTTGTGATTAAGTTTTCCTAGAAACTGCAGAACCACCAAATCTATCTGAAAGATACTTACGGTGTCTTATTATGTAGTGAAACCAACTGTAGTGAGACCTCTTGTGTCTGGCAATAAATGGAAGAACTGGATTGTGAAAAAGATAATAGCATGGCATGCTACATACTGAAATTAAACTTGTAAATTATTTGTAATGATTTGTAAATAAGACTCAGCATCTATGTTGAAAGCAACTATGGCAAGGAATATATAAGTGGTGGAACATGTGCTTGATACTTGATTATTCCTTTTCAACAAAGCAAGCATTAAGTTGATGGTGACATGCTAAGAGACGCAAGAGAGACTGGGAGAAAAGAATGGAAGAAGGGCAGTCTGAATGCCTCAGTCACTTAAAGCCACATGGTTTTGATGCAAAACACAAACAAATATTTTCTAGTATGACTAAGGAGTTTCTGCAGACTAGTATTGCACAATGTAAATGTAATGAAGCTACATAGATTTAAAAGCTATTGTTCATATTTTAAATGGAACAATTTAAAAAGTGTCAATGTAATCTTTTTATCAATTGCTAGCAAACAAAGTTTTTTTTTTTCCTTTCATCTGGTAACATCTATATGCACAACTCCCATTTTATTCTCTAACTCTTAAAAATATATATTCTATATTGTGTGGTTTTAGGGGCACAGCCAGTGACGAGATGTGCAATTTCTACATTATGTATTACATGGAGGCCAAACATGCCGTCTCGTACATGACCTGTACACAGAATATAAACCCAGATATGTTCAGAAATATTCCACAGGAGGCAAATATCCCTATTCCAGTTAAGTCTGATATGATCATGATGACACATGGACATCATGAAGGTAAAAATCATTTAATATCTGAAGTCATTTTTACTATTTAGTTTTTTATATGGGTGACATACTTAACTATACAATTTGTATATAAGGTATTTCTAACACTCTATGTTTTTGAAATATATGAAATACATAAGACTGAGATGCCGTTGTTAATAAATGCTAATTCATTGGTAGCATTGACTTGTGGAAGTTTGCTTTATTAGCCTTTTATCAATTTCTTTGTTCGGGATTCATGTGTTTCCCTCCTCACACAGGATCGAGACATAGCTTTATTATTATTTTGCCTGCCCAACTAAGGTGCTTCTCCGTCTCTCCAACATGTCACCCCTTATATTGCTCATTAAGAAGTGTTTAGTAATATAGTTTCCTTCATCCATTTCCGATGGGTTCCAATACATCATGTCCATGATATATTTAGCTACTGCTGGCTTGACGTGGGCAAGTACAAAGGTTTTGCCACACACTTAAGCTCCTGCTTTGCTCCAGCTCTAGACTATCTGTTCAGCATTCATAAATAAGTATGTGTTGTCTGCAGGGTTTGAGCATGGACTAGGACCTGGGTATCCTGGCTTCTGTTTCCAGCTACTAGTTCATTGTAGTCTTGATCCAAACTCCATTAAAAGTCAGTAAGACTTCAGAGGAGGTTGGATCAAACCCTGTATGACCTTGGAAAAAGAAATTTTTCTGACTTACACATTTTAAAAATTGGTGTAATGCAAATCTACATCTCAAAGTTTTTGGGAAATATAATATGTATAAAGCACTTGCGTCCTATGATCTCAGAGTAATGTATTGTAATATCACTGGATTTCCTACTTTATTTTAAGAATACTTAATTGTAGTGGCCTGTTGCATGAAACGTAATATATTACTTGTTTTAATAATCCCATACATTTATTTCATTTACCATAGTACTGCTTTGTTTTTCTCCCAAGTAATAGAAATATATAGAAAGCAAATCTTGAGTTCACTAAAAAAATTGTTTAAGAAAATGTTAAATTCAGTCCACATACAAAGAGGTTATTAATGTATTCTTAACCTTTTTTAGAAACCAAGAAAACAGATAGAATTTCACCACTGAAGCAGCCAAAAAGAGAGGAGGAAGAGGTTTTGGATCAGGGTATGTCTAAGGAAATTTAACCACATCGGGGGGCAGGGGGAGGATTCATTAATTTAAATAACTGGAAAATCATATCCTGATTGTATTATAAATTAATGTATTAGTTTTATATCTTTCCTTTTATCATCTAAAATGTAGTGCATTCTTTACAACTATGTTGCTGTGCTTTATATCATGAATAATTCAGGAGGAACTGGTCAATTAACGGTCTCCAGCCTTGCAGGTAAAATTCATTAGTGTAATTTAATCTCATTAGATTTCTCTGTTCTTAGTTTAATTTGTGTAACACCATTCTAATTTTTCTGTCTCTTCACAGTCCTGTAGCATGGGTTCACAGGAGTTGTGGTTGTTCTACAGAATGAGAATTCAATGACTGTTCTATTATATTATTTCTTTAATATGAAAGTATATTTTAAAACAATCTATATGTGATTGACTATTAGAAAACCATTTGAACAAAGTCAGGGAAATTAAGAATTAAAATTTAATAAAGACTGGCATGGAAGTCTGACATTCCCAAGTGTGGACAGTATGGGAAGAAAACCTATATAAGGATTTGTCTGCATTTAAAACTCTCAGCATCCTCATCAGGAGCATTCCCACTGACCTAAAAGAGCCCAATCTCTCAGCTCTGCTGGCAGCCCCCTATTCCCCAGGTGGAGGCAGCAGGAGAGCCACCCAGCTTTTCAAATGTGGAAGTGCCAGCTGGACTCTAGGGGTGCATCTACACTTAGAAATTAAGTCGATTTAAGCTTGTTTAAGTCGACTTAATTTAATCTGCATCTACACTACGCTTTCCTTAAGTCGACTTAAGCAAGCTGCTTAAGTCAACTTAAGGAAAATAAAGTCGACTTAATGAAAATTAAGTTGACTTTATTAAACCTGCTTTTAATTCGACTTTAGGCTTAAGTCGACTTCCTAAAGTCGACTTAAGCCAGTGTAGACCTGGAGTAGCTCTAACTCGATTTAGGGCTACTCCAGGACTCCCCCACTGCCCATCCTGCTGGGGGGGGGGGGCACAGGGGGAGCCTGGCATGCCCCACAAAGGGCAGGGCAGAGCCCTGCCCACCCTGCCCCTGTGCCCTGCCAGGGTCCCTGTCGCTCTTTGCCCCATTGTACCCAGGTACAATGGGGCAAAGTCTGAGCCCCCTGGCACTGGGCAAGGGGTGCCCCCGCTGCCCCTGTGGACCTGCCCAAGGTCCCTCTAGCCCCTACAAGTCGACCTAGATCGACTTTGTAAGTTCCCCCCTAAGTCAACTTTAAATTTGTGTGGACTTTAAGTCGACTTAGTTAAGTCGACTTAGCTAAAGTCGACTTAAATTTACAAGTGTAGACGTAGCCTAGGAGCCTGGCTTTCTTGTCGGTTTCATGTCTCTACTGGAGCCCTCGATTGATGAGAGCTAACAGTTGATGTAAGTAACGCAATGTCTTTACAGATTCTGCCTTGTTCTGACTATACCAGCATAAGTCTTAGGCCTCTCGTGAAGGCGGAGTTATGATGTCGGTGTTCTAGGGCACTTACATTAGTGAAACAAGGCTGTAGTCTAATCACTGACATAATTAGGTCAACGTAAGCTGCCCTATATCTAACTGTGTAGGCTATACGTACTAAGGAGTACTATCTTGTGCTTTGTATTGATGCAATATATAATGAGTTAAACATAGTATATTAGGGTTAATACTGAGGCCATGTCTACACTGGCACAGGATTTAAAGGCAACATTGAGACGCCGAATTAATAAAAGCGGAGGAGCATGTTCACACGACGCTTCCTCCTCCGGCTTCTTGCATACTCATTGCTAGCTATTAGTTCGAATGTAGAAGTGTTGCACTATGGGTAGCCATCCCACAGTATAACGAAGCGCCCTCTCTTGTGGGAAGTCAGTTGTCCTCCCGTCTTGCAATGCGCCCCCTTCCCTGCCCTCCTTCTTTCAAAGAAACAGGAAATGGTTTTCGCGCCGTTTCTCTCTGCTTCAGGCATGGGGCTTGCTCATATCTGCAGTATTATGGACAGCGGTTCAAACACATCTTGGCTTATTTTGCAGTATTTCCAGCAGCACAGCAGGCTCCGCAGTGCAAAAACATGTGATGTTACTGAGGCTGCCCTGCTGGAAGCCATCGACCGAAATAATTCCCGTTTTCTGCAGGCAATAATGCTCCATCTGAAGTCTGTGGACCACCGTTTCTGGGCCCAGGAAATAAGCACAGAGTGGTGGGACCGCATCATGCTGACCATGTGGGATGATGAGCAGCGACTACAAAAATTCCGTATGCAAAAGGGAACTTTACTTGAACTTTGCAAAGAGCTCATCCTGACACTGCAGCATATGGAGACTCACCTGAGAGCGGCTCTTCTGGTGGAGAAGCGTGTGGCCATAGCTCTGTGGAAGCTTGCAATCCCACACTGCTACCAATCAATTGCAAATCAATTTGGAGTCAGGAAATCCATCGTGAGAACTGTAGTGATGCACATGTGCAGGGCCATAAATAGACTTCTGCTGAGATGGGTGATGACCTTGGGAAATGTCTAGGACATAGTGGATGGATTTGCTGCTACGGGTTTCCCAAATTGTGGTGGTGCAATAGATGGGACGCACATCCCCATTTTGGCTCCAGATCACCTTGCCAGCAAGCACATAAACCACAAGGGATACTTCTCTATGGTTCTGCAGGCCCTTGTGGATCACAGGAGCCACTTCATGGACATTAATGTGGGGTGGTCTGGGAAGGTTCATGATGCTCTCATCCTTAGAAACTCTGGTCTTCTCCAAAGGATGCAGACAGGCACTTTCTTCCCCAACCAAAAAATCAGCATTGGAGATGTTGAAATGCCAATAGTGATCCTGGGAGATCCAGCGTACCCATTGCTCCCCTGGCTAATGAAGCCATACACCAGACGCTTGGATGCTGATAAACTGCATTTCAACCATAGGCTCAGCAAGTGCAGAATGGTGGAAGAATGTGCATTAGGGCGTTTAAAAGGAAGGTGGCGGAGCATCCTGACTAGGCTTGATCTGCGTGAGAAAATATTCCCACAATTATATCTGCTTGCTTTGTGCTACATAATGTACAAGAGACGTGGGGAAAGGTTCCCTCAAGGCTGGGTTGCTGAGGCCAAAAGGCTGGCTGCAAATTTTGAACAGCCAGATACAAGCGTTACAGTGCGCGCACACCATGGAGCGATCCATCTCAGGGAGGCGTTGAAAGCACAGGTTAGCAATGAGCAGCCGTGAAGTTTGTGCTTACTGTCCCTGTGCACTCACTTCCCACCTCAGACCCTCCTTACCATCCCCCTCCCATTCTGTAATTCACAATGAATTGTAGCGGATCACCAAAAATAAACACAGGTATTGAAAACATAGATTACTTTGTGTTAACATTGATGGGATGGGGGGGTTGGGAGGAGGACCATGGGCAATGCATTTCTCAAAAGGGTCGTAGCAAAGCTCGACCAGAATGCAACGGTGGCGAGTCAACCACATATTGCACCCTGCCCCTGTTCTTTCTTGATCGGTGGGACTGGCTGTCGCAAATTGTGGTGCCTTCTCCAGAGTTATAGGGGGCCCCTCTGTGACTGCATCTCTTCCTGGAGCTCAACCAGGCACCACAGACTGTCGGACTGCTCGCACGTGATCCGCAGCATCTCTTGCTGTATTTCACAATCCTGCTCCCATGCCGCTTTTCTGTCCTCGTTCAGGGATAACCACCATGCCCTGATCTCTGAATCTGCCTCTGCGGAGAAGCTCATGATTCCTGCAAACATGTCATCCCGAGATTTACACTTCCTCTTCCTAATCTGGGTAAGGCGCTCTGCGAGAATTGTGTCCCAAGGTCAGGAATCCACTGTAAGGAACAGAAAACACAGGTCCAGTTGTTAAGTGAGGCATTGAAATGCAAGGAATCATACAATCATCCCTGAGCTCCCCTGATTGTTGCAAATTGTACTTTTTAAAAGACATTGCACTTTGAACAGAATACACTGACTGGTAACACAGCTCAGAGTGCCTTCCACACGATGGTAAGCGTGGGGGAGCCAATCATCCCCATGAGATTGTCTCCCCACCCACCCCCCCACCAACAACAGTTGGAATAGGAGAGGTAGCATGGCAGAGAAACACAATGTGCCATGCACAGCCCATTTCAGAGAGGCGAGGGGAGGTGAAGTGATGGGAGAGTGATTCCTTGTTTGTTTACTATTTGTTCACCATCATCATAGGTGACCATATGCAGCCTTCAGCTTTAATAACCAAATGGCAGGGCAAGGTTTCATTCTGTGCAGGGGGAGAGAAGTCCAGCCTCCCCAGAAACCTTCTTGCAAGAATTCATGAATACCTGCATGAGAGCTTTACGGACATTTCCCCGGACGATAACCAAAGCATCTGCTTGCACAACAAAACTCTGTTCGAGTAGTCCTGCTGGGACAGGAGAGTGATATGTGCCACAAATTATATCTGTGTTGGTGGCCTCCCTCCGTCAACACTCTCACAGCCCTGCCGCAACGTCCCACGGTTTCCCCCCTTCTGCGGGCCCCCCCCCTCTTTTCTCCATCCCCATACACTCTGGCTAGCTGTGTTCCCCAACACTGTACAGCTATGCCTTCCTCCCGCTTTCTCTGCACTGATGGCCCAGTTCCTCCTCCCAAGCTGTCTCTGCGCTGATGGCCCGTTCTGTCCCCAAGATGGTGGGCTCTGCGCCCATCCTGCAGCAGCCCAGGCCTGCCCGTATCACTTCCACCTCAGATGGTGTGGCCAGATGCCCTCCTCCTTTCCCCCTCAAACTGTCGCTGGCTATTACTGGAACACAACTTGAAATGAGCATAGCACAGATCAAACACTCACCTGAAGTGCCTTGCCCTGCATCGTGATCACTGATGCCATCCTGAGGTGGGACAGGCTGCTCTGGAGTAACAAAGAGCTCCTGGCTGTGCGGGAGAACTGACAGTCTGCTCTCCCAAACCCCATTTTCCTTGTCTTCCAACTCCTCTTCATCCACAGAGTCATCCTCATTCACCCGGGAGTCCTCACAGGTATCAATGTTCCCTGGTGGCATGCTGGTTGGCTGATGACCAAGAATCGCATCCAGCTCCTCATAATACCTGCATGTCTTTGGCATGGATCCTGAATGACTGTTTGCTTCCCTAATCTGCTGTTAAGCTTGCCAAAGCCCCTTGAGTTTAATGCGGTACTGCTGTATCCCCCTGTTGTGCCCCCTCTCGATCATATCACGCGAAATTTTTTCATAAATGTCCCAGTTCCTTTCTCTGCTTTGAAGCTGGGTGAGCACTGACTCCTCACCCCACAGGCTGATGAGAGCTAAGATCTCTAGATGGCTTCAAGCTGGGGTGTTTGCTATGCTCTGAGGCCATTACCTGCTCCAGAAGCCATGTCAGAGCTAGCACAGGGTATTTCTAACCAAACTGGAAATTACACATTTAGCTCCAGAGTACACATTGAGTATGCATTAAGTCTATATAGTAGTACATTAGTCTACTATGTAGACTTAATGTGTACTCTGGAGCTAAATGTGTAATATACACATTAGTCTACTCCAGTTTTATATTGTATTATACTTGTATTTAGGCTCATTTCTTATTTGATTTTCCAATCCAATGCAAAATAAACCAATCATATTATAAACACCTAACAAGATTTTCTATGAGAAGATACATGTATCTTAGTCATGGCCACGTTAGCAATGAATAATATAATATTTAGGAGGGGTTTGTTTTCTGTTTCTTTGATAGCGTTCAGGAACTTTGAGAACACATTTATTTTGCTTTAAAGGTATGTTTTGAAATACTTGCAGTTTTCAAAGAACAATATCTGCAATGCAGTCTTGTTTGCTATGAGACCGCTATTTGGTATATGCATCTTCTTCTAACCGTTTCTATGGAAACTGCAGCTTGGTTGTATTGTCCGTTTGAAGTTCGATGCATTTTAAGACATCAAAGCCTGGAAGAGTTCAGATGAGGAAGTTTTGTTTTGTATTCTTAAATGTTGATTGGGTCAGAGTCTCCGGTCATTCACACCAGTTTTACACCAGTGTAGCTTCATTGATTTCAGTGGACTTATTCCTTTTTATACAAGCGCAGTGAAGGAAGAATCAGACCCTTGGATTTTGCTTTTTGTTTTTCTTCTTCCTAACAGCTGTTTAATATTGCTATAAATCATTTGCTTCTTTTTATTTGTAAGCCACCACTACAGTGGTACAATCACATCAAAATTATATCAAAATAGGCAGTAAAATTGGGGAGAGAATTCCACAGTTTTTTGCAAAGCACACAGTCTCAGAGATCTGTGGACACACAAGCACACCAACTGATGTTCACAAAAAATTGTCTCAGGCTGGTAAGATTTCTGAATAACCAAGGGACTGAAAGCGGACTATAAAATTGCATGCAGTTTTGATTCTTCTGTTTTTAATAAATTAGGGCCTTAAATTTGCTCAGAGAATAGTTCTTTAGTGATCACGTATCCTTAATTATTTCTGTTGCTAATTGGAAAGACATTTGAATAATACTGGAAATTTTTTAAATAGTTTCCTGGTTTATTAATGTAAAATTTTACATTTTTATGGATCTTTGCAACATACCAATTCCATTTTCTTCTTTTTACTTTGATATTTAGAAGCATACACCACAACTGTCTCAAATAATATTAAATAATATGCAAAATAATATTTGCAACTCCAGGGTAACTCAACTGGAAAAAGTAGGTAATGGCTGCTATTAAGTCAATATATTAATCCCTGAACACGACTTCCAAAGTCAAAAAACTCCCCATGAAAGTATCTTTCAGCCTATTCCTATATTATATCAGTGTATAGTGTGCCATGTTATCAAGCCTAATCATTCACTGAGATTTGGTCTGTCTCTGCAAATTATAACACACCTCCATGATGTAAAATTTATTATATTGTGAGTTCAGTGGTTATGGCTGTATTGTATCCAAGCCTTTTGAGATTTATGTTGCCTTAAGCCAATAGAAGTCAGATGTTTTATGAAGGTGAAAGGAGGTCAGGAATGGGAAGGGAGGTTGAAGAAGTTATGTTATGTGTTCTTCGAAGGGGATTACACATCCTGCTGTTTCAGAGTGGAGAAAAGTGTTCATAATGGTGGCTGCCTAAAAGGAAAAATAGTTAGTACAGTATCACTGTAGCTTGAGACAAAAAAAAGCAACAGTGATGCTTTAAAATTCTTCAGACAACTCAAGCCTTTTATAAATAACTTGATCTCAGAGTCTGAGAATAATGAATCTTCGTTTCTTTTCCCATACTGGAAGCATCCGGAAAATAAAATAAAAATAAATTACATTCTGCCATCCTTACTCATCATATACCTTATTCAGTTTGTAAACCCATTGAAGTAAATGTTATTGAGCACACAAAAAAGTACTACTTGATATGTGAATGTGGCAGAATTAAAACCTTTAAATGGAAAATAAAGATTTTTAACAGAGTTTAGCTTAATTAAGCTGACTTCACTTCAGCAGTCTATGGTGAGGAGTGGATGGAAGGAATCTTTATTTTACATAGACAATATGTTTATGTAAAACAATGTAATGGATATTTTGAATTAGGTATGCTCATAGACTTGAGTTCTTTTTGATACTACTAAAGCAGAACTAGAAATATGCCTTTTGCCCATCACAGGTGAAAATCAAAGCAAATAATTTTTACTCAGAGGTGGGTGGATTTTTTTTTTTTTGTTTATCTGCAGGAACTTGGACAAATTGGATACAACATATATAGTACTGAGAACACTATTATCTGTACATACCATTCACCATACTGTCTATTAGGCATCTCTTCTCCCCTTGTGGAAAAAGACCTTAATGTGTTTCATTCCATTTGTTCAAAGCCGTCCCTGCTGCAGTCTTTGTGGCACCGTCTAATCAATCTTGCTGCTGAAAGGTTAACACAAACTGCTGTATTCCCAAGACACAGTGGATATGACAAAAATACAATTTGTAGAGGGGAAACACTGTATGACCTGTGGTAGTGAAAGGTCTTCAAACACCTTCTGTGATACAGAATAATTTAACAAGTGCTCTTATGCTAACTAAAGTGAATTACTATTGACACGTTTAATCAAACAAAAAGAGGGGAACTGGAGTGCATGTTGAAAAGGCCAAAATCTACAGAAAAGAACACTTCTTAAAATAAAAGCTTTAATTTTCACTAAAGATATAAGATGGCTGTAGGCATGAAATTTATGTTCTCTTACAATATTCGCTAATACCATAGTTGGCATATAGCAGATACTCCAATGATTACATAGTGGACAAAAATCATTTTAATAGCATTAATTTTTCTATATAAATATCTTAAACTAATATTTATTAGATACTTATATGTATTTTCACACAAGAACATAAGAATGACCATACTGGGTCAGACCAATGGGCCATTGAGGCCAATGTCCTGTACTCCTGACAATGGCCATAGCCAGAATATTTCAGAAGGAATGAATGGAACAGGGCAACATATCAAGTGATCCATTCCTCATCATCTAGTCCTAGCTTCTGGCAGTTAAAGGTTTAGGGACACCCAAGCATGGGGATGCATCACTGACTATGTTGGCTAATAGCCATTGATTGACTTGTACACCATATCCTCTAATTCTTTTTTGTATGTCATTCTTTTGGCCTGCATAACATCCCCTGCAGTGAGTTCCACAGATTGACTGTGCTATGTGTGAAGAAGTACTTCCTTAAGTTAGTTTTAAATTTGCTGCCTGTTGATTTCATTGGGTGACCCCTGTTTCTTGTGTTGCTTGAAAGGATAAATAACACTTTCCTATTCACTTTCTCCACACGTTCATGATTTTATGGACCGCTATCATATTCCCATTTAGTCATATCTTTTCTAAAATGACAATCCCAGGCACTTTAATCTCTCATGTGGAAATTGTTCCATATCCTTATAATTTTTGTTGCCCTTCTCTGTACTTTTTTCAATTATAATTTATCTTTTTTGAGTTGGTGACCATAACAACACACAGTATTCAAATTGTGGGCATATTATGAATTTATATAATGGCGTTATGGTATTTTTGGTTTTATTATCTACCCTTTTCCCAATGACTCCTAACATTCTGTGAGCTCTTTTGACTGTCATTGAACACTGAGTGGATGTTTTCAGAGAACTATCCATGGTGACTCCAAGATTTCTTTCCTGAATGGTAACAGCTAATTTAGACCCCACTATTTTATGTGTATAGTTGGGATTATATTTTCCAGCCTTCGTTACTTTGCACTTATCAACATTGTATTTCATCTGCCATTTTGTTGCCCAGTTACCCTGTTTTGTGAGATCCCTTTGTTATTCTTCACAATCATCTCTGAACTTACTCAAGAAAATTAATTTTATATCATCTGCAAACTTTGCCACTTCGCTATTTATCCCTTTTCCCAGATCATTTATGAATATGTTGAACAGCATTGGTCCCAGTACTGATCCTTAGGGAGATCCTACTATTAACCTGTTTCCACTGTGAAAACTGATCATTTATTCCTACCCTTTGTTTCCTATCTTTTAATCAGTTATTGATACATGAGAAAAAGTTTCTTATCCCCACTGCCAACTTGCTTAAGAGCTTTTGGCCTAGTCTACACTGTTGGTGAAATTCAGCGGCAGTTGATGGGGGTTACTCAAGCTACACAGAGTAGCTTGCATAACTCCCGTCAATTTCATATCTTCCGTTTAGTACTCCATTCCATTGCGCTGAACCAATGGGAAATTAATATCTGTTGACACAGCGCTACACTTTTTGGGGAGGTGGCTTTATTAAAATTGACTTCTACATCAACAGAGCGTGTTTTCACTTCTGCTCAATCGATCCAGATAAGTTGATCTGACAGCAGCAAATTTACTGTCAGTGTAGACATACCCTTGCTTAGGGACCTTGTCAAAGGCTTTCTAAAAGTCAAATACACTATATCCACAGGTTCACCCTTGTCCACAGTTTATTGACCCTCGCCTCCGAAAGAATTCTAATAGACTGGGGAAGCATGAGTTCCCTTTACAAAAGATGTGTTTATTCTTCCCCAACATGTTGTATTCATCTGTGTATTGGGTAATTCTATTCTTTACTATGTTTGTCCGGTATTGAAGTTTGGCTTGCTGGCCTGTAATTGCCAGGATTGCTTCTTGAGCCTTCTTTAAAAATCATTGTTGCATTAGCTATGCATCTGCTCCAGTCATCTGATACTGAGACTGATTAAAGTGACAGCTTACATACCACAATTAATAATTCTGAAATTGCAGAACTCTTGGGTGAATACCATCTGGTCCTGATGACTTATTACTGTTTAATTTATCCCCAAATCACTTGTACTAATGTCCTAGTCTGAGAGAGTTCCCCAGATTTGTCACCTAAAAGAGAGTGGCTCAAGTGTGGTAATCTCCCTCTCATCTTCTGAAGTGAAGAGTGATGCAGATCATTCATTTAGGTTCTCCTCAAAGGCCTTGTCTTCCTTGAGTGTGTCTTTAGCACCTTGAGTGTCCAGTGGTCCCACTGTGGCAGACTTCCTGCTTCTGATACATTTAAAAAAGATGCGCTGTTCGTTTTTGTGTCTTCAGCTAGTCGGGCTTCCAAA
The DNA here is from genome assembly GCA_007922175.1 of Pelusios castaneus. NCBI lineage: Eukaryota > Metazoa > Chordata > Testudines > Pelomedusidae > Pelusios > Pelusios castaneus. The sequence continues at coordinate 1,587,197 of ML685772.1, forward strand.
TTCTTTTTTGATCTGCCTAATTATACTTTTAAACTTGACTTGCCTGAGTTTGTTCCTTTCAGTTTTTCTCAGGATTTTGCTTTCAGTTTTTAAAAGATGTATTTTTGTCTTTAACTGTTTCTTATACTCTGTTGTTGTGGTCATGGGATTTCTTTAGTCCTTTAAAATTTTTGGAGGGCAGGGGGAGGGGTGTGTGCATGTATAGTTCTTTGAGTGCTCGTTCATGTCCATTCGATGCTAAGTTTGTGCATAGTTGCTGGATTTTTTTTTTTTCAGTGGTATCCATAGGACTGTGCATGTATGCACCCCAGTGCAAAGGGTGCTACTGGCTCTGCACCCTCTCAGTTCCTTCTTACCACCTGTGACAGGTGCTCGGAGTGATCCTTCCTGCTCTTGCAAGGCTTCTTTCCCAGTGGTTTGGACTTTTGTAGATATTGTGTAATTTCTGTAGTTAGTTCATATAGTTCTTAGTGTTAGTGTGTAGAATAGTCTGAATAGTTCTCCTTGTCATCAAGAGACTAGTGCTCCAGGGGCTGGGCATGCCCCAGCCCTCAGGCTTCAAGCCATCTTTCTCCTGCAGCAGCCCATGCCAGCGAGTTACCCACACTGTCACTGTCTAAAGTGCCTTGGGGAAACTCACATTAAAAAGAAGTACCATATCTCCGGGGGCTTCAGACCACACATTCAAAAAGGTACTTCAGGACACCAATCCCTACCTTCTGCTTCAGCCTCTTAGTTGGGCTCACATAAATACCCTAGCGGGACCAGTCAGGCCTATTGAAGGTATGCCCAAGGACAGCATACCAATACTGATTCCGGATTCTTTGGTTTTTGAACTATTTGTTACCTTTCAGCCCAGTGTTCTAATTTATAACTTTCAACCATTGAGTACTCAGCACTATAACAGTCAATTACACCCTCCAGTTTTCATCAACTTCTCCCTCCCACCCTCATTCCTATTCAGGGGCCCTTCTCACAGGTAACTTCTTGTACAGGAAGAGCCCTCCTGCATGAGGTAGCCATAGAAGAGGTTCTTTAAGACTCAAAAAGGAAAGGATTTTACTTACGGTATTTCCTAATCGTGAAAATTAAAGGGACTCTTCAGCCCATGCTGGACCTGCATCACCTCAACAACTGTATCAAGAAATTGAGGTTCCTCATGATCTCCCTGGTCTCCATTGTTCCCTGTCAGGATCCAAGAGGCTGGTATGCTGCTCTCAATTTAAAGGACGCCTGTTTCCACATCTCCATTTTATGCAGACACAGGAGAGTCCTCAGGTTTGTAGAGGGTCAGCACAGCTAACAGTTCATTGTGCTTCCTTTAGGCCTATTGGCAGTCTCACAGGTTTTCATGAAGTGCATGGTGATGGTAGCAGCATTCCTTCAACATTGAAGCATGCAAGTCTACTCATACCTTGATGACTGGGTGATCAAAGCCTGCTTGCAGGTTCAGATCCAGCACAGTACGAGGTGTCTTCCAGGTGCTGGGTCTGTTGATAAAAGTCAACTCTAGTCTTGGTTCAAAGAATAGAGTTCATTGGGGCAATGCTCAACTTGACCCAGACCAAAGCCTACTTACCAAAGGCCAGATTCTGAGCTCTGTTTGACCTAATTTCCAAGGTTAGACCCACGCACCTTCTCTGGTTTGTCTCAAGTTGTTGGGTCACATGGCAGCATGTACCTATATGCTACAATATGCAGGAATACTCCTTAGGACCCTACAGATGTGGCTGACATCACTCTACTCCCTGAGCAGACACCACTTGGACTTGATACTTACTCGTGATTCAGCCACTGGTCCTCACTTCACTAACTTGGTGGAGAGACCCAGGTTCTGTAAAGAAAGCGATACCCTTTGCCACCCCCATCTGTTGTTTATCTCAGTTTTTTGACACATCAGAACTGAGGTGGGGAGCCCTCTTTCAGAGTCTTAGGACTCAAGGCCTCTGCTCTGGGCAGCTCTGGTAGCTTGCTGGGCCTTTCTTCTCCAGATCTCAGACAAGGTGGTGCAGGTCTTGAGGGACAATGCCGCATCAGTGTTTTACATCAACAGGCAGAGAGGGGCTCACTATTCAGCCCTTTGCCATTCACATCGAGGCATCACATCTCCCTGAAGCTTGAAGTGTGTTGACGGATCATCTCATCAGATCCTTTCCCTCTCATCACAAGGAGTCACTTCACCCAGAGGTCTTTTTTTCAAAACCTCACAAGACTGCTGAGGAATATCAGTTTCATGCATTGTACATTAGGCAGGCCCTCACCTTCTATATTAAAAGAACCACACCTTTCTACAAGTCCACACACCTCTTTGTAGCAGTTGCAGAAAGGATGAGAGGGATACCTGTGTCATCCCAAAGAATCTCATCCTGGATAATTGCCTGTATCCAAACTTGCTAGAAGTGTGCAAAGGTGCCTTCTCTAGCTATTGTGACAGCTCATTCCACAAGAGCCCAAGCTTTGTCAACAGTGTTCCTCACTCAAGTACCAATCAAAAACATCTGCAGAGCTGCAGGATAGTCATTGATTCACACCTTCATGTACCACTAGACCATCACCCAGAAGTTCCTGTGACGATGCTAGTTTTGTGAGAGTAGTGTTGCAGTTAGTACATCCATGAACTCCAAGACCTCCTCCAGCGGTACTGCTTGTGAGTCACCTTGCGTGGAATGGAGATGAGCAAGCACTTGAAGTAAAAACACTGACTAACCTTTCATAGCTGTTGTTTGAGATGTCTTATTCATGTCCATACCATGACTCACTCTCCTTATCCCTCTCTTGGAATTACCAGCAAGAAAGAACTGAGAGGCTGAACAGCCAGTGACACTCCTCATACCAGCACATGTGCACATGGCTCCTAGGGACAGTAGAGCCAATCCTACGGATACCACAGAAGAAAAAATCTCTAGCAACTTTGCATGTATTGCGCACATATCATTTCATGCTAAGAATAACAGTTACAAAAGGTTAATAACTGTTTTTCTGAGTGTCTGTTGCTGTTTTTAAGAAATTTTCAATGCAGCTTCCAAGCATTTCACTCTTTTAATTTCTATTTAACTAGCTTCCTCATTTTTGTGTAGTTCTCCTTTTTAAAGTTAAATGCTGCTGTGGGGGATTCTTTAGTATTTTCAACTCACAAGGGCGTTCAGTTTAATTGCTATGACTGAGTGGTTCAGCTACTTTCACTTTGTGTTGTTTTCTAGTTTAAAAGGAGAAGTAAGTGTGCAGTGTACCTTTAAGGCCTTCTCTACGCCAGCACTTATGCCAGCAAAACTTTTGTCTCATGGGCATGTGAATAAACATACCCCTCAGCGACCTAAGTTTTGCTGGCATAAATGCTTGTGGCCCAAGTATACTGTACTGAGCAATAGAAAGTGAAGCTCCCCCTCCATGCAATATGGAATAAAATTATATTCATAACATTTTAAATCCAGTCTCTTCAGATCTATAGCATCCGTAGCCACACCCATCACAACAGAGAAATGTTCTGAAAATATCCACAGCCTCTGCACCCATGTCCCAACTTGGTAACTGAGGTACTGCAACCGTGCTGTTCTTTGATGTGCCCTGCTCATCTTCACAGAGTACAATATGATGGGCAGAAAATAGTAGGGAACCACAGCGGCACAAGCAGTCAGAGGAGCAATCTGAGCAGGCTCCCTCAAGTACAAACCCACCTAGATCCTGTGAAAGAATAAATATATATTGCATCCAAAGCTGATTATGTAACCGTATTTTTAAATGTCTGGGGTGGTTGGTTTGTGAGTCTGCATTTGGACAGGTTAATAGAATTTAGCAGTAGGTTGCCATTTAGAATAGGTTTTATGACGCATACTAGCAAAGCATAGCAAATTTTGTTCACGTCTAATTTGCTTTGTTCATTTTGCTAAAATTGGCCCTATTACTTCAGCAATTATCATCTGACAGAAGTTTTCACTTGGGATATTTCTCTTTGAAGGCCAGGGATTGGAAGCCTAGTTGAAATCATTGAACCAGGATCATTTATAAACATGACAGAATCTCTTTGGGTCATTTCTGAAAGACTTAATTTTTTCCATGCCAAATTATTAATGATGAATTATCAGTGAATGAGTTAGACAGTTATCATTCTGACTTCCTACTACTTAATATAAAATGTTTTTAAGAAATTCTATACTATAGATATAATTTTAAAATTAAATAATGCAATTCCTTAATCATAACTTATCTCTTTATTAGGTGTATATATGGAATGGCATGAAAGGGCTCATCCCTAAATATACCTCAAATTAAAAGCATAATTTGTTAGTTGAATGTCTGTTCTACTATGGCTCTAAGATACAGACAAAACAGACATTGGCTTACAGCAGCAATATGTTGATTTACTGAGTGAGTGACTGCAAGATGGTGGAGTATATATAGCTTAATTTATCTTAGGGCAGCAGAATCTCTAAGGATAGCTCTCATTGTCACCATTTTAAGTCGTTTTACAAGGTCAAACATAATTCACTATGATTCCTGCTCAGTGGTTAAAACAGATCAGATTTTTTTGAAAGAAAATCTGCATTTCACACTTAGGTTAGGCTTTTCCAGGTTCTTGGCCCAACATTCTAGAACTTGCTACAGGCATGAATAGATTATGAGGAAACATGTTGATTTGTTGCAACATTGTAGAGACAATTGCTTCTCTTTGCTTGTCAAGTGATTTTTTTGGAAGGAGTCCTCAGCAATCTGCTCCAATAGACTGAAGAATGCTACTATGTCTAGTAAAAAATTGTCTGTAGATATATCTTGTAGCTTGTGTGTCTGCTTTCTGCAGGACATTTATGTTGACATTATTGCAAATTAGGTTTTCCTTGTATCTTGGGCTTCCTAGGCAATAATCTTTTTCAAGAGAGATCTTTTGAAATGTATGCCTATTACCATTATTGACTTCAGAAATGATCAAATTGACAAAGCTACAGAATTCTCATCTTTCTTTTTTAAGCCTGGCTTCTAAATCAGCAGAGTGCTCTATAAATATCCTTCATTGAAATTGTTGAAATCATGGACACATTCTTTTGTTCCCAAGAACACCTTTAGAGAAGTGGTGTGTTCTTTTTTGATCCTGAAATATCAGGAACAATTGGACATTATATAAATAATGAACTATAAAGGGCTGATACCGTTTCATGCCACAGGATTGCTTCATTCAAATTTATGAAAGACTGCAAGCAGTTCCCTCTTGCACTAGCCATATAAAGGACCATGTGAATAATTTTACTGTAGTTTGCTAAAACTGTTGAAAATTTATAATCTGTTTTAATCTCCTCCTCCCTTCCCCCCCTCCCCCTTTATCTTTTCTCTTTTCTGTACAGGTGATTTCTATTCACTCATTTCCAAGCTGCTAGGAGAAAGGGAAGATGTTGTTCATGTGCATAAGTATAACCCTACTGAAAAGGCAGAGTCAGATCTTGTAGCTGAGATTTCTAATGTAATCCAAAAGAAGGATCTTGGCTGGTTTGGTGCCAGAGAGGTTACAAATCACGATGAAAGGGCCAATACTAGTCTCGCCAGAGACAGAATTCACAAATTTCACAGACTAGAATCTACATTGAGGCCACCAGAGACCAGGCCTTTCACTTTACAACATGGTGAGGGAAGCTGGGAAAAAGAACATACAGGAGGTGGGTTTAAGACTTCGCTTTAACTAACGTACTGCGAAGTAAGCGCTGTGATCCACATTAGCAAAATCTGAAGGGAATATTAGTTGATCCTTGAAATAATTTCAGAAAAATGTCTCACTAATTATGAAAGTTGTCTTTTTACATGTCTCAGTGATTATATAAATTATAAACTGTTCCCTCCCATTATAAAGAGAAGGCTGTAGCCTATTGGAAAAATGGAATTAGACCGATCAGTTCCAAATAGTTCACATTTTGGGCTGTTAAATTGAAACATTAAGGTTTGAACAAATTGTAGTTAATTTGGCATTAATTCAGCTAAAGTTAAGTAAACAATTATGGATACAGTAGTGAATTCACATTTTATTTTTCCCTGTATGCAAGTGGCGTCATTGGACGTCTAATAAGGAGATCTTCATACCATTGTTAACTTTTTTCACCTGACTTGGCTTGTTAATGATCAAGAATTTACAAACTTTGTTTCTTGTAGTTCTCCTCTTTTTCCCCTAAATAAGGAAGCGTAGTTGTTTTCGAAAAGTGGTGCAGAAAGTAATTTCTTCTCTTTCTTTCTTTCAAACCAAGACTGGCTGCTCTAACTAGCAGATTAAAAAATTTTCCCTTCAGATTTCCATGGCAGCAAAACATAGAAACTTATTTATTTTACTTGTATTGTGGTGTCTGTGATTTTGATTGTGTTTAGTCCTGCTAATGTGGAAAGGCAGGTAATGTGGCATGAGAAGAGTATCTCTTAAAAGTATCTGTTATGTATGCATGATAGCCATTTGTATTTGTGAGCTACAGCAACACAGGCTTCCTTTTTGTTGAAAACAGATAGCTTGATGTTTCCAAATATGTTTTCCTTACAAACATAAATTATTCATCATGCATTTGATTTTTAGTTGCAAATTAAGATATTAGCATGCAATACCTTTTGCTCACATGAGGTTCAAATACAGTGTAATTGTGAAATACTGGGTTTAGTATTTAATAAAAGATCAGAGATGTGGATTTCTAAAATTAGGTGTTTCTTCTTGCTTTCAAGGAATTATAGTCACCTTTATTAGCAAGAAAGGCAGAGAAGAAAGGATGAGGAATATTAACTGCTATGGTCCTAATTTTCTTCTCCCATATACAAGTCAAAATCAGAAATAGCACAATTAAAGGCAGAGAAGTTACTCTGTTTCTAGTGCATAGAAAATCAGGCCCTGTGACCAAGAAGCGTGTATTTTCCTGCAAAATCAGTTCTCTAGGTCCATAAGGTTAAAAATATGATTTTGAGAAGAAAAATGTTACAGTAAGTTTCCTTCCATTTTAATTGATTGAGTGAATGTCAGTGAACTGAATAAAATGCTGACTTGCTGCACCATCTAGTATGAGTCTTGACTACAGAAAGAAATATCAATTTGTTTTCAGTATTGTTGTACGTGTGAATACTTTTGGTTGCAAGTGCAGGAGGAGTGAGTGGGTTGGTTGACTTCTTTAGGCCTTTTTACTTGGTATTTGCATTGGGGGTGGAAGTGTTGTAATTTGTCCAGTTGACCTGTCTGAAAGGTTTTTTGGAATAACCAAAGCAAAATTGAAATGTTTTCTTTAAAGATTTTAAAATAGAAGTTTATTTTTCCTTTTTAATCTATACAGTGCTGCTTATTCACAGAAATGCCAGACTACAAAGAAGTTATCAGCAACATTTTTTGACAAAATAATGGTTATCAAATGTGAAAAATCTTTAATAGCACATTTACTTTCTGGAGGGGAAAGTATTTATGTATACTAACATGAAATATGTTGTGGCTTCTCAATAACAAATTTCAGTTTGGAAAGAAACAACTGGATAAGTTGGATGTAAAATTATTTTAATTGGTTTATTTGTATAGGTTTATTTAAAAATAGTAATCAAGGTACCATCCTATGCTGTAACTGCAGATGAAGATGCGGTAAAAATAAATCACACTGATCTTCACATGCATAGTTGCCAATTCCTGTTGTCAAGTACATGACTCATAAACTTGAAACTCTGAAGATTTCCTAGCACTAGACCCAATTTTATTTATTAGTTTAGTAATATTGGTGTTTAGTATTAGTTAACTTTAAGTTTTAAATTCAGTAATATTTTACTTCTGCTCTTTTAAATCTACATATCAATATTTTTCGTAGCTAATTTGCCTGAATTGGTTGTTATAGCTGGGCCCTGAACAACTGATGGCTTTCCAGCCTTGGCCTTGGATACAGTGTATTGCTAGAATGCAATCTGCAAGTGAAGAATACCTGGATCACTCTGACTTGATTCTCCTCTGAGATGGAGTCAAGAGTCGCCTTGCAAATGGAAGAATATTTCATAATAATATCTAGCTCTTTTTTTCTATAAGTTACTTAGGACTACAAGATGCATGATATGCAGACTATACATAGTAATGAAGGTGACTGAGTCCTGAAAGCACATAAATTAATCCTGCAAGATATTGCTTGCTTGTTTGGGCCACATCATGATTTTTTCTTTGGTGTTACTTACTTCTTCCTTTCCTGTATTTTAGTGGTATATTTTTGTTTTGACAAATGTGATAGGCTTGGCCTGCTTGCTCTAAGTAAACCACTTTTGATACCATTCTAACTAAAACTAAACAGGAAAGTGTTAAAAATATTTTAATAAAAAGCTAACTAATGTGTTAATAATAGAAATGTTTCTAAACTATACATGCTCATTATTTGAGATAGTAGTTATGTATATATTTTATGCATTCATTCCATGTACTAGGGACGTATACAACTGATAATAAACCCTTATTCTGAGCATATGTGTGCTAGTAAGATGGAGACGAGAATAAAATTAAAGGCAGGTTCTCAATTTTGCTATCATTTTTCATTGCTCAGGATGCCACTGCTTGTGCATGATGTACATTTTTCATAAGCAAGTTACTGCTTGGAATCAAATGGTAACACATTTAATAGAAATATTGCATGTAAGGTAATGTGCAAGTCCTATAATAAACCAGTTAATTTTCTACCAATATCATATTTTCACATAAATGTACTACATGAATTTCTTTTTTAGATTTCCACATAGAAGAGGCTGTGGATTGGCCTGGAGTAAACCTCAAACTAGGCCAAGTTTCTGGGCTGGCACTGGACCTTAAAAATAACCTGGTTATCTTCCACAGGGGTGATCATGTGTGGGATGGAAAGTAAGTGAACATTCTGTCAAGTAGTATATTTTATGCTGTTTGTTAAACATATTATCTTTAGACAAGGAATGAACATAGAACGTTCCTGCTTTTTTATATTTAGAGATGGGTGGTGGGTGTGCAAATGGTTAGATGACGTTTGAGTCTGCAGTGTTACTCTATCTTTAGAACAATAAGAGAAGGTTAGTGTGTCACATAGTGCATCCCCAAAACATTGATCCACTGATTTGGTAAAGCTTCACGGTGTTTATGTGGTCTTGTAAAACTACTGACTCTGAAAACTGTGATTTCTCCGTGGCAGGGGGCTTGAGCAAAGAAAAAAATGAGATCCCAAAAGTAAGAGCCACTTATTTATAGCAAAATATCTGAGAAATTTAAAGGAAAAGAAAGCGCAAACCACTATTTTGGTATTACGTATCACAAAGTTAGTTCCTCCTGCTCTCCTGAATCAAGCGAAGGATTCTATCTCCCAAGAATCTAGCCACACACAGATAATACTGAAAGGATTTAGTTGATGACACCAGGAAGTTTGAATGAACAACTTCAAAATACAGTTGACACAGTAGTTTCTTGTATACAATTTTTTAATCTTAAACCAACTTTACTAGTTTATATTCATTCATTCATTCATTTCCTGGAGAAAACATGTCCACATGGGGAGTGGGGGATAGATAAAGGGGAAGTGGTTTCACCAGGTGAGGGGAATACATATTGGAGAGCAAAAACACAGTGAGAGATACATGCTGTCAGGCAGAAGCATTGCACAGATACCATGTTTCCTGCTTAACTCAGTACTCTTAGTACAAACAGTCCTTGGTATGTTCTGTGCAGAGGCCTCAGCCTAACACCTGTAACAAGTAGTCAGTATACTGGATGGAGTTTTACTAAGTGTGTATGTGAGTGAGTGATTTAAGTGTGCAACTGAGAACAGAATTTAGCCTGTAACTATGTACGTTACTGCTGAGAGCACTAATAGCAGTGCAAAAACAAGATAAAGTAGTCATGGTGTCTGATGTTCTCTTAGAAATACTAAGAGGGAGCAATCAGTCTGCTGTATTGAAAATGACATTTGTCATGAGACATAATTTTATTCAGTCTTCTAAGGATGTTAAGATTCTGTCATGGTTATTTTTAGTAAAAGTCATGGACAGGGTGGGGCAATAAACAAAGATTGATGGAAACAAATGGCCTGTCCATGACTTTTACTAAAAAAATAATGGTGGGGGGAGTAGAGCAAACAGACCATCATGGGTCTGATAACTCTGGTCCCCTCCTCAGCCATGGGGCCTAAGGCCAAAGAAGTCACAGAGATTCATTAAAGTCATGGAATCCATGACTAAATTGTATCCGAATAACTAGTTTGTGCTTGAATATGTGGCTGTTCTGTCTTGATTTAGAAAAAAATAATAATATATTTTGTTATTAGAAGGAATATGTAACTGTCTCTTGCTCTTATATATTATAATTGTATGGATACCTTCTAAAACCTTTAAGAAATACAAGTTCCAGAGGGATAGCCATGTAAGTCTAGTTCAGCAAAACAAATAAGGAGTCTAGTGGCACTTTTAAAGACTAACAGATTTATCGCATGAGCTTTTGTGGGAGAAAATCCCACTTTGTCAGATGCTTTGAAGATGGATCAGGTCAGACTATTTCAGCAAATCAAAGCAGCTATTTCGATTCGAACACTGGGAAACAGTATATAGAAGAAGGTGAGGTCAAATCACCACATGGTTAAATAGGGACTACGGATTTTTTTCTTATTACAAAAGGTGATTTGACCTCACTTTCCTCTATATGCTGTTCCTCAGTGTTTGAGTTTAAACAACTGCTTTGATTTGCTGAAATAGTCTGACCTTCCCATTCTGTAAATTTCCCATCTTCAAAGTGTCTGATGAAGTGGGATTTTCTCCCATGAAAGCAAGTGTCACAGGACTCCTTGTTTGTTCAGGAAATACAGCATCTCTACTAAACATGGCTTATTGTATCTTACAAGTAACCTGTTCTACGTGTTCTTATACATAAATGTGACACTAAACAGTATGTTTGTGTCAATCTTCATGGTGAATTTTAGTTTTATCTGTGGGTTCCCCGACTGTGATGGGAGAAGGAGATGCCACACGCTTGGTTTAATCACAAAAACAATTTTCTTTTATTTGGGGTGCCCAGTGGGTGAACCCAGTAATTACTTGACAAGAATTGGCTATTCTAAGTTATTTTTAGTAGTAAAACACAAAACAGCAATTTGTACTTAGAAAAGCAGTCACTTAGGGGTGGCAGTTGAAAAACCAGTACAGTGATCTTAAAATCTTCAACAGAGATAGTACTTAAGAACAATACGGTATTCTTAAAACACTTAACAGTTAACTTTAAACAGCAATCTTAAAACATCTAACGGAGGCAGAAAATTTAGGTACCTGACTGAAATAACACTGCAAGGTATTGCAGAGGGTGGTTTACATACATACCATAACCCAAGCACCACTGACCAGCAGCATGGACACCAGGAACATGGTATGAGACACGACACGAGCTAGCTTTCTTCGGGAGATTCGACCGTTGGGGTGATCAGCTCCAATGGTTAACACGTGAACCTCTTAACTCCATGTTGCTGAATACCCCTTTTTTATAGGACTTTTGCTTGCTTCCTGTTACCATATTAGGCTAGTGTCTCCTCACACCAGGGGAGGGTCTTTTGCGTCAGTCAGGGGTTCCTGTTGTCATATTAGGAAGCCCCAAGCAGTTCCCATGATAGAATTTAGTTATGTTTTCCAAATTTTCCAATGGGTCATAAATTCTTTGGTTGTGCAGGTGGGTCCCATGTTCTCAGGGTGTTGTAAAATTCTGGGTGTCATAAATTTCAGATGGGCCCAAACCCTTAGGTGATTCCCATGTTTTCCAGGAGGGTCATAAATTCTTAGGTGGGTCCCAAGTTTCTGGGTAGGCCAGTTTCACATCCCCAGGTGGGTTGTAAATTCTTGGGTTGGGTCAGTATTCTTTGCTGCAGTCTCCCAGATTTCAGGCTAGAGCCTCTTACACTGTCCAAAATGGGGTCTCCTTAATGTGTGCCTAGGGAAAGGTGGCATTGACATAGGCCTGCCCGAGCAAGCGGCCACCCATCGTCCCATTGGGCACTAACATTATCAATAGTCTCTAAAAGATTATACTTTTTGGTAGATTATTTTACAGCCTTTGCTTGTGAAAGCTGTCTTCTATCTCTGATTGCAGCTTTTAGTCAATAGACCACTTCGATGGATAAGAAATAAATCTTTTAAGTCTCTTGTGCAGTATATCAAAGTCATCTTTCTATCTCAAGTTTATATAAATATAGACTATGATTTGAACGCATGATGCATGCGTAGGTTGTGTTATTGAGGCTTCAGCTGAGAGCGTCTATTGAATTGATTCTTTTCATCTCTCTTCCCACGCATGCACATGCATGCTGTTTTTTGTCATTGAAGAAAAAGTTGAACCAAAAACATTTCAAAATAGATTGGCAGTTATTATTACTGTGTGACTCCTGTCATCATTTGTCACTTCAGAAATTTGTGTTTTGAGAGTTTAGCAATTGTGATATATGTACCCAGTCCAGAATGCACAACTGACTACTGAGCCTCGCAGGGATGATCGTGAGTGTCTGGTATCTGTATGGAGCAGTTTAAAATTTCTTTGCAGCGTTTAAAGACATGATTTTATTGGAAAATAATTTCTGCCCCGTGTAGCATATTTTTAAATATTATATTGGATGCTGTCCATCCTAAGTAGGGGATCACCCTTAACCAATGGAGATGAAAGACACAATTGTGAAGGAAACAGGCAGAATTAGATGTGCCTGGGATGGGAAAACATGGAGAAGCAAAGCAGAAAAACACACACAATTCAATATCAGCCTTATCTAAGTTAATGTTCAGGATTGGCTAGTAATATGCAAAGCTGTTAATTGAATACAATAATCTTTAACAAATCATAAATTTGATGAATTCTGGGCCTTGGGGTTCATTTCATTTTCACTGATTGAGTGCTTCACCAGCATACTATATAGAATGAAGAAAACAGAAATTTGCCATGCTTTAGGCACTGCACAAATGGTTCCAATGTATTATTAATATGTGCTATAAAAAGTAGGCCTCTCTGACAGTTAAATGCAGCTGAATGAAAGGTCTTTGCCAGTTTATCATGCAAGCTCAGTCTGCTTTAGAACACTAAACTAAGCGCTTTAATATTGTCATATAAATCTAACCCCTACAATCTAGTATTTGTAAGTTTATAAATTACTCCATCCTTTCTATGAATTTGAGGTGATTTTACAGTTTTTTCTTAAAATCTAGTACACTGTATGATCACAACAGAAGGGCTTTTGCTGTTTTATAAAATGTGTTATTCAAAATGAAAAGATTAGAACGGTTCAGTCGGTCATGTAACTGATCAAGTGAGTGTTTTTAGAGTCTTATAATGAAAAATGCAGTCTGCCTAAGTGATTTATAAACTATATAATAAAGATTTAAATTAAATTGCAAGTCTGCTATGGTCTGAATGTCCCTCAGAACTGCATTCCTAATCAGCAAAGGCTAGAAATATTCATTTAGCATAATGAGTGCTATGTTACAGCTGTGAAGGATATTGATCAGAAAGTGACCTCTAGAACTATGCTTTCTAGGACAGTGGAAATCAGGTGCTCTGCAAAGGTGGCTTGTCTGTTTTTCTGATGGAGTGGATGCCAAATAGATCATTGTATTAGGACTTGCTTATGCGAACACTTAGTTTTCAACAAGCTGGGATGAAATTCTATCCAGCAGTAGCTATCTGTATGGACCTGCTACACTGTATTAAAAGTTTCCTAGTGTTCTTTAAATTACTCCTGTTTCAAAGCCAGTGTAGGTCAAAATGTGTTACAGAACTTGTAATGCATGGCAGCAGGGTCTACCCAGGCACTCAATGCACAACCGGGCTCTAGCCTGTGCATCATCATTCATAAGAAAAAGAATAGATTTATTGATACCTTTCAAAAAATTAAAACCTAGATGATGCTCTAACAGGTAGTGTCAGGTCATACCATAATGTATATTTTAATGACTTGGGAATATAACCCTAAAGATTTTCTAATTGTGGTTTGTGCATAAACTTAATAAACAAATCAACCAACTAATCAATGGAAGTAGTACAGATCTGAATAGTCTACCACTTTCTCAAATAGAAAACTGTAAACTGATTAAATATTTAAGGTTATGAGGGAATTATACTGCACATGCAGTAATGTATAGAGTATTAATAGTTTTATTCAACGTAATATAATGATCACAAGTGAATTAAACTCAGCTTTAAAAAAAGTAGGAGGAGTAATTCAAGTATGTCATGTGTTTAAACATTTTAGACAAAAATTAAATTACTTTTTCTAAACCCAACTAGATTTAAACTTTGATTTGAAGAATTTCATTTATATGCACATTGCATTGTGCTTCGCATCCTTGAATTCAGGCAGAGCAGTAATTGAAATCAATTGATGGATGGGGATACACACATTAATACTTCCTTCTCGGTTAAGCATGTGAAAATTTGACATCATATAAGTGGCTCCCACTGTGCTTTCTGTGAACTTAAGAAATCTTGGCTCCCTGCATTTTGGGTTAAAAGTTGAGATGGCAGAACTAAATCTTGCTTGTTCTTGAATTTATTTGCTGTACATTTAAAATTGTTTCAACATGCAGTTGTAGGAAAGGGAATGTGTACATATTATGCGATGATTTTCTACCAAACGTTTTCTGAAAGATAAAGAAAGTAGAAAGTAAACATTGTCAAGAATATTGAGGTATGCAATAAATTTACATAAATTAACATAATTTAACAATTCGGGTTTAAGCCTTTCTTGGCAATTATGTACATGATTGCTCCGAGAGCCAAGAAATAATAGAACTTCACTTTGCTGTTGCAAAGAGAATAAAAAGTGAAGCTGAAATTCACTCTTTTAAGCAATAATTGAAAATATCCAATTGTCTTGGTTGTGTTTGCTCATTTTGATTATGTAAGTTCACTATCACTGCGCATGACATCCATGAGAAAAGCTGCCATTCAAAATTATATAAAAAGTTTCAGTGATAATACTGTATAAAGTATAAAAAAACCAACAAAATTGTGGTTTTTTCCCTTATTAGTCTATGAAGCTCTGCTATAAGTCATATATCTATCTTGTGAACTGTAAACATCTAATATATTTCCTTTGTATTTCAATATATCTGTGCAGCTCATTTGATAGTAGCTTTGTTTACCAACAAAGAGGACTGGGACCAATTGAACAGGACACAATTCTTGTAATAGACCCAAGTAATGCAGAAGTACTTGATTCCACAGGCAAAAATTTGTAAGTTTCATTTACTTTTATTAATAAAACTTTTATATTTTTATATACTACATTTCATCTTGAAGAATGTAACCAATATATATGTTTATTTTAAAGACTTGTATGACATTTCTTCTCTTTCACATTTGGATTTATTTTTTAAAAGTTAAAAAATCAACCACTACTGCCAGCAACTGGCAACAAATGCAAACCAACATTGCTGTTGCCACCCTTCGCTCCCTAACAATCATATCCCTTCATCTACTGGCCAAAATTAACAAAATCTCATATGCAGCAGATACGTCTGGCATAGCATCCTAAAGCCTGCCCTTGTTGGCCAGGGGGATCGAGTGAGTACCAAGACTGAGGGCCTTTAGCAAGAAAGTCTAGCTGCCCATGACTTTAACCCTGTACGCTAACAACAAGCTAACTGTAGCAGTGGAGCATAGAGGTGTCTTGTATAGTAGTAGAGGCAAAGGGCATTCAAAGCTTCGTAGAGGATGAACAAAATCTTGAATTGCTCTTTGAAGAAAATTTGACACTAACATAGATAATAGATCAGTAACAGATCATGATATAAGATTTGGCATATCACTTTCTTCTTTCTAAATACAATTATTTTAAATTTATGTTGCAGATTTTATTTACCACATGGTTTGAGTATAGATAAAGATGGTAACTACTGGGTCACTGATGTAGCTCTCCATCAGGTATGTGTAATGCTTTTCTAGAAGTACTGTGTATGATCTCAAAACTTTTCGTTGAATTAGTTTGTATATTTTACTAAAGGCTTGATAAAATTGATAACTTGTGACTGTTAAGATATTCACGAAAGCCTTATCCATTAGGGGAAATTCATGGGCATCGCGATAGCCGAAGAAGTTATTCTGGAATAACTCCTCATGTGGACACTCCATTATAGAATAAAAGTGATTTAATTCTAGAATAATTACTTTGCTATAGCAGAATAACACATGCTGGTCGATTTCCCCATCTAGCCTAAAATGCTGAAAAAGCTCTAAATGCTCAGCTAACTCATTTGCTGAAGTTGCTGACCATTTATATTTTATGCTGATTTTTTTCCCCAGAATCAACACCATTACAGTCTTGATGATGGATTTCTTCATTGGAGCAATATGTATATAAAATTCCTAATAAAATAAATTTGCATGTCAAAAGTATTCTTTCTACAAGGCAGATTTATATACTTTCCCTAAACAATCATTATTTTATTGGCCTAACCATCATGCATCACCTTCTATAACTTGAAATTTCATATGTTTTCTATCGGCTATAAAAGGTCTTCAAATTGGGAATACATGATAAAGAACCTTTATTGATCCTGGGACGATCTTTGCAACCGGGCAGTGACAGGAATCACTTTTGTCAACCAACTGATGTGGCAGTGGATCCAGTCACAGGCAACATTTATGTATCTGATGGCTACTGTAACAGCCGAATTATTCAGTTCTCTCCAAATGGAATGTTCCTCATGCAATGGGGAGAAGGTACTGATTAAAGTTCTTGACTAATGCTCTTTTAAGTAGCTACTGAGACTGATATAGCATGAACTATTAAATGTAGCATCTGTAAGATTGTTTTCCATGATTATCCACTACATTTTCTGCTATAGTAATACTTACAGGCTCTGACTGGATATTTTTTGGATTCCATCATTCATTGCTCTACAGACTGACATGTAGATTTTTTTTAACACCCCGTGTTCTAAAAAGCAGAAGGAAAAGACTGTTATGTACCTTTCCAGCATCACTAAGAACATGAACTTACTAGATTATCAATAAATGCCCCTATTTTCATAAAAGTATTATTTAAAACATTGCTTGAATAAAAACATAAGATTCTGAGGTGGTAGTAACTTTGAGTTAAGCTTCGACATAGTCCATTCAATTCTTACAAAGAATTAAATCTCTCTTTAACGCAAGAAATTATATATACTACATATTATACTATTATATTAATATTATTTATACATTATATATACTGTATATTATACTATATTATATATGTTATATATACTTTGTTCTTTGCCAAGCATTCATAGAGAAATATATAACTTCAATATAAATGTATAGGCCCAGGTTTTTTCCCCCTTCATTTATAGTGGTGTACCTTGAGAGTAACTCCATTTATTTCATTAGTGTTAAGTTTTGGTGAGCATGAGAATGAGAATCAGGCCATGTGTATTCTTTTTCTCAGGATCACATCACATAATGTAGAAAACCACTATTTCTAGCCAAAGATGAGTAATTCAGACTGAATTTATTGCATGTTTTCTGTTGCAGAGATTTCAATAGGCAAAGCCAAACCTGGTCAGTTCCGTATTCCTCACAGTTTAACACTGGTGCCTGAGTTTGGTCAGCTGTGTGTAGCAGACAGGGAAAATGGACGAATTCAGTGTTTTCAGTTAGAAACTGGAGAATTTACAAGAGAAATCAAACATAAATTGTTTGGAAGAGAATTATTTGCAGTTTCATATATTCCAGGTAATGACTTTTTCATGTTCTTATTTAAAATATCTGCTTAATCAATTTGAGATCACAACACACAATTATTATTTCATTTAAAAACACTGTCACATATCTTAGCCCCAAAATTTGTTCTGTTTCAAAATTGTGATGTAGTTTTTTGCAACAGTACAATTATAGGAAAATATTACCTTTGCTTTCCTAGGAAATGATGAAGAAATTAACCTCCTTAAATGTAATGCCAACAAATAAGCAATATTGTTTGCACTTTTTACCTTAGTGATTGCACAGTCCAATAATTAATCATTTTTTTAAAAAGTTCATTATAAGCTCTGTTAGAAAATCAGCAAAAAATATATTTCCAAACAGGAGGAAAATAGTCAAATTTCTTAGAGAACAATAATAAAAATCAGAATAAAAAACAATTACTGGTACATGATGGTTTTGCTGTTTTTTAACACCAAAGCTTAAAGAATATTTAAAAAGAAAAAAAGGAATACCTTAGTCACCAAATATGTGTGTTTATGTTGGGAGCAAAATGAAACGTTAGATCTAGAGTTCAAGGATGTTCAGATTGTGACTGCATTTCTCTCTCTCCCTCCTTCCCCCTTTTGCTGCTATTTAAAAGAAAAAAAAGAACCCTTCAGTGTGATAAGTTCCAAAGGGGTAGATACGAAAAATAAACTGGTTAGTCTTTGAACATGACACAGGGCCCCTTCGGTATGATGTTTCATGTACCATCTAGATTCTGAGGCCTGGAAACTCAGAGTAAACATTAAACCCATTCTAAGGTTTTTAAACAATTTCATATTCTATACCAGGTTTGAAATATGTATTCATCATTCTTATTTGTATTTTATTTATGGGGATGTGTTACTTGTTTTGCATGAGGAAAAAGAAGTGTATCTGGGACGTGGAAAGAGAAAAATGGGCAGGTAAAAGAAGATGACAGTGCTTAGAGTGAAAAAAAATGGATAAGGAAGTAGAAAAGAGAAGACAGGAAACAAAAATTAAAGGGCAAGGAAAACAGGAGAAAGAATCCACCATGATTAAAACAGCACTCCTTGTCAGGCAGAAACAGGAAGTACTGCTTCCTGAAGATCTAGTTCAGAAATTTGGAAATGTACAAGCTCTAGAGAAGTGCTGAAGCAACCAACCTGATCATAAGTGTGTTTTTATTTCTCTTGGATGCAACTGGAAGCAAGGACACCAAGTAGCAGGGTAGTTTGAGAAGATTTTCTATGCCAAGGCTCAAGAAATCCCAGGTCGCCCTGGCGCCTAGGATTTGTCAGCTCTTACCCCCTTTCCTGCAGCATGGCAATGGCAGCAGGGAGTGCTCCCCACTGCTGCTGCCATGCCACGGGAAAAGTGGCTGCTCCTGAGTCTACTCCCTGGCATGTCGGCAGTGGGGAGCAGAGTCAGGAGCAGCTCCCTTTCCCATGGCATGCTGGCAACAGCAGAGGGCGTCCTCTGCTGCAGAGTCAACTCCCCGCCACTCCTGACATGCCAAGGGAAAGGGGGCTGCTCCTGAGTCCACTCCCTGTTGGCGACATGCTGGGGGAATGCTGGCATGTCTACAGCAGGAGAGGACTCAGGAGCAGTCCCCCTTCCTGTGGCACATCAGGAGCAGCGAGAAGCTCCTGACGTACCACAGGAAGGGGGACTGCTCCTCAGTCCGCTCTCTGGCATTTGTCTGGGGCTGGCTCCTAGATTCAAAGGAAATTTGTCGAGCCCTGTTCTATACTCTCACATGTGCACCCTGGAACCAATCTGCCATCACACCACTTTTTGAAATGACCGATAAGCCATTTTGCTTGATGGCCACTTCGTCTCTCATCACACACGCGTGCCAGCTACTGTCCTTTATCCTGAAGGTCTAGAGAAAACCAGCCCATTGCTGAGATGAAAGAATGGTATTTTTTTGTTTGTTTGTTTAAAATTAAGCTTAAAAGGCAAAAAAAAAAAGGGTAAAGAAGCAGGATTTATTTCTTTTGACCCCTAAATGCTACAGATGACACCTCTTCAGGGAAGAGCTCTAGCTCATTTCTGCTAGATTTCAAACTTCCAAGGAATTCATATCCTTCCTTTTGCTATCTTTTTCTCTTCTCTATTCATTCTGAAGTGTAGGTAGCTCCTTAGCAGAGGTTTCTTATTTCATGCTATTTTTTTTTAACAAAGCTTCCAACCCTCTCCAGTTCAATTTAAACAAATGTTTCAGTGTGTCTGGAGCTCTAATTCTTCCATAGTTGCTGCTGATTCTGTCTCTCTGAGGCACCTTTTTGATCTATGCTACTTTGTAAATAGAGGAAAATAATAGAGGTCACTAAAGAATGAATGTTTGTTGTTGCAGGTGGTCTGCTCTTTGCAGTTAATGGAAAGTCATACCCTGGAGACATAGAACCAGTGCAAGGGTTTGTGATGAATTTTTCCACTGGCGAAATAATTGACACTTTCATTCCTGTAAGAAAGGTACAGTATTGTACAGTGTTCTTTGTTAGATTTAGCACGAGTACACATGTCTAGATCCCTCACACTTCAGACAGGCTATAGCAGAATGATTCCAGGGTCTGAGACTGTTGTATTATATTACACTGGATGGTAATTTTTCTTCATGGCTTCCAACGCTTCCTTTGGTCATGTGAAACCCCAAGACACATGAAGTTTCAGTACAGCAGCTGTCCAAGGTTCAGCAAGCTCTGTACACCTGCCATTTTAAATTGACATGTGGATATTGTCATTCAGAGAAGAGCACTGGTGACTTTTCCAAACTGAGCTACACTTGCAAGTTAGTTTAAGGAAAGGGGAGAGTTCAGAGTTGTTCTTATGTTTATACAGTAATATACTAATAAAAACAATAGTAGTACTCCTGTCCGGTGATATATATGTATATAACATGACTACATGCATTCCTTGCGGAAGACAAATTTAGAATTATGGGCTAATGAATTTTCATTCAAGACATATTGTAATTTAAAGTGATTTTTAAATATACTGAAAGTTTTCATAGTCAGTCGTAAATTTTTTAAAAGGGTGTCAAAAGTCGCCCTTATTGTGTATCCCAGATCCTATTTGTTAGTCTTATTTTAAGCTGCACCAAATGTTTTGAATGTTCATAAATTGCTGTGTGCACATACACAATCCTATAAATAAAAATAAACAACAGCTTGAAACCAACATTTATGGTTTTATACAAACCTGTTTAGAAACATGCCATACAGTAATTTGTGCTTTTTAGTTTTTTCAAGCTTTTTATGATACTAGGCAGCGAAAGGTCTTATAAGATTATGCAGAATTTTTTTATTTTGGGGACAAAGCGGGTCTTGATAATCAGGACAAAGTTTTCAGATTACTTCCTTAATTGTATCTGCAAAATGTGCATGCATACTTGATGGGGATTGCTGAAAATTTGATTCTTGAGCCTGCATCGTAAAGCATCTGCATAACTTTCAGAAACATCCTGTAACAAAAGATGTAATTATTCTGTCCAAGAGTATCTTCAGGGACAGGTAGATGAATGAATGCAATTTAAGCTCTGAGCCAAAATTTCCTAATACAGAAATGTTTTTCAGGTTCTTACAAATAAAATCAAGTAAAGCACTCATCTGCCTCCTTTCCCCTAAGAAGAGACAAATAATCTAAAATAGTTTGGAGTGAGGGAAGATGATCTTGTATATTAGTCATCTGATAGGATAACTACACCTGTGCTTGTAGTTAATAGCTATATCATTCCTTCTACATCATTCTCCACTCTATTCAGGACATTGAGGATAATTATTCCATATCAGTTGATGATGGTCACGTATGTTTAGTGGAATTTCTTTCTCAGTATGGGTTCTGAGGTTAAGGATGTATTGCTCAATTCTAAAGAAATAGGTCACCTTTCAGAACCACCCAGGACTTGTTCACCCTTTCATTCAGGCCTCCAGTATGTTTCTTTGGAACAGAAAAGGCTTGAGATGACAATTTTTTCCTTGCTGTTGAACAAGAAGCTGATCTTAAATAGTGTTCCTAGGACTGACTTCTTTGGAAGTACAAGAATCCTTGAATTAGTCTGAAAGAGAATAAATTAAATCTGAAGAATGATAGAGCAACAAGAAAGGGTTCGTGCTGGGGCCAGTTCTGTTCAACATCTTTATTAATGATCTGGAGATCAGGGTGGATTGCACCCTCAGCAAGTTTGCAGATGACACTGAACTAGAGGAAGTTATAGCTATACTGGAGGGCAGAGGCAGGAAACAGAGTGACCTAGACAAATCAGGGGATTGGCTAAAAGAAATCTAATGAGGCTCAATAAAGACAAGTGCAGGATTCTGGATGGAAGAATGGACAAAAGAATCTCATGCACTGCTACAGACTAGGCAGCAGTTTGGCAGAAAATGACCTGGGGGTTACAGTGGACAAGAAGCTGGGTATGAGTCAACAGTGTGCCCTTATTGACAAGAAGGCTAATGGCATGTTGAGCTGCATTAGTAGGAACATTGCCAGCAGATTGAGGGAAGTGATTACTGTCCTCTATTCGGCATTGGTGAGACATCATTTGGAGTAGTGAGTCCAGTTTTGGGGCCCCCATTACAGAAAGGATGTGGAAAAACTGGAGAGTCCAGCAAAGGGAAACAAAATATATTAGGGGGCTGAAGCATATGATTTATGAGGAGAGGCTGAGGGAACTAGGCTTGTTTATTCTGTGGGAGAGAAGAATGAGGGGGGGATTTGATAGTACCCTTTAACTACCTGGAAGTCAGTTCCAAAGAGTATGGAATTAGTATGTTCTCATTGTTGGTAGTTGACAGAACTAGAAGCAGTGGTCTCAAATTCCAGTGTGGGAGGTCTACATTGGATATTAAGAAAAGCTTTTTCACTAGGATGATGGTAGAACAATGGAATGGGTTACCTAGAGAGGTGGTGGAATCTCCATCCTTAGATGTTTTTAAGGTGCAGCTTGACAAAACCCTGACAGGACTAGTTTAGTTGAGGTTGAATTAGACTTTCTGAAGTCCCTTCCAATCCTAATCTTCTATGATTCGATGATGTGAGGGAGGATGTGCCTACATTGATGGGACTATTTGTCCAACGAGGGATCAGTTGACTTCTATGTCTTGAATAATGAGGTCTGGAAAAGGCATATAAGGCAGGAAACAATGTTTGCTTCTCTAAAAGTACTCTCTATGCAGGATTCTCGCTCCTGCACATATAGCTCCTCCATGCAAGGCTCATGAAACTCTCTTAGGCTATGTCTACACTTGGAAATTTAAGTCGACTTAGTGAGTCTATACTTAAATTTTAAGTCGACTTTGGGGGGAAACTTACAAAGTCGACCTAGAGCGTCCACATTGGACGCCTAGGTTGACTTCTAGAGGCTAGGGGGACCTAGGACATTGTACATAGGTACAGTGGGGCAAACAGGGACAGGGACCTTGGCAGGGCATAGGGGCAGGGTGGGCAGGGCTCTGCCCTGCCCTGTGGGGGGGCATGCCAGGCTCCCTCTGTGGCCCCCTCCCCAGCAGGGAGGGCATTGGTGCAGTCCTGGGGTAGCCCTAAGTCGACTTAGGGCTACCTCACGTCTACACTGGCTTAAGTCGACTAGCGAACTAAATCTAGGTTTAATGAAGTCGACTTGATTTTCATTGTCGACTTTATTTTCCTTAAGTCGATTTAAGCAAGTTGCTTAAGTCAACTTAAGGAAACTGTAGTGTAGACGCAGGGTAAATTAAGTTGACTTAAGCATGCTTAAGTCGACTTAATTTACAAGTGTAGACGCAGCCTTAGCTCTTAAGGGGAGAGACTCTTGAGACAATAGTAGTAGGGGGTACCACACATATTAGGCTTCCTGCTGAGAATTCTGCCAATAGTAGTTTCTATGGAAAAAAAGATAATTAATTTTACATTTTTCTCTAAGTAAACTAGTTTTAAATTGCACAGTACATAGGTACTGCTTTAGTGTGTACTCAGCACACAGCAGTTTATTGCTTCTCTTGGTAGTCCCTCATTTAATTAGGTTATAGAGACTAAGGGTAGAGTTCTGGCCAAGAAACTAATTTGATGTGTAAAGCCAAACAGAAGAAGAGAGTGATCTCTGCAGATTAGAGGCCAAATGTCCAATTTTATTATTTTTTTCTCTCCCTTTCTTTCAGTCTTTTCCCTTTCCTCTTCCCTCTTCCTTTAAAAGCAACAGACAGACAAAAAGAAGTTGGAAGTGATTACCACTTGGAGCGAAAACTCCCTGTGGGTTTAATGAGAACCAGTTAGTGACTGAAGCTACCAGATGGATTTGAATTGATACTTTTAGGTACCTTGATATTGCCCCTGCTTCGATTTGCACAGTATGTTATCTGACACACCAAACAATTTATTAATATTTTGCTCCAGTAAATTATGCAATTTCACGAAGCTAGGAATTATGATTTTTGCCAGCATGCTAACAAAGGAACCCTTAATCTACCTATTCCAAGGGATAAATATGCAATCGTTTGCATGAATTGAAAATATATTAGTATGTAAAATATTCAGAAATAATTATTTATTTAAAATATTGAGATGCAATTAGTTAGGCCTGATGACGTAATGGATATCACTATGCATGGTCATATACTCCCAAACACATGGGAAACTTTCCCATTGTTCTTCACCTCCACATCTCAATCCTTGAAGGATTACATTTGCAGGGGGGCAGGGCAGACTCTAGACATAAGCCAGTGAGGCACTGGGCAGGGGTGCCGGGAAGCCAAACCCTGTGCTCATGCCCAGGGGTCAAAGTATGCTGGCCCGGAACTCTCCGGAACACTGTTCCAGGGCCCACAAATTTGTCGAGCCAGTGTTCTGGGGTGCAGAAGACTTGGGTGGAATGCTTGTTCCACCCTGTCCTGCCAGGCTGGGGAGTTTCAAATCTCCATCTGAGCATGCTCAGGGCAGGAGCAGCCTGGCCAAGGAGCGGCTACGGATCCCCCTGCAGCTGCTCTGGCCAGGTAAGCCGGAGGCCAGAGGAGCGGGGAAGGCGCCGGGGGGGGCCCTTTAGTTTAACTGACTGTAATATTAGTTAGTATTTGTTATGCTAGCAAGGTTAAGTGAAGGTCGAGTTATTTTGTACTAGAGAAGATTAAGTGATTTGTACTAATGCTTAGAGCCAGTGTAATGGTGAGGTATATGTATATTATGTCCAAAGAAACCTATGCTAAAATATCATCAAGGTTGCAAAGTCAAGCACTCAAAAGCTAGGACATACCAGATTAAAAATGTCCATACAAATATATGAATGTGTGTACATAAAAAACTTACACTTTCATGGATATTATACATCTGTAAAATATATGCGTGCTTTACATTTTTGGTGGCATTACTTATTCACCACTTTCTCTCCCCTTTGTCCGTCTACTCTAAATATTGATAAACAAGTTAGCTTTTAATTTAATTGTGTAGCACAGTAATAGTCACATTCTTTTCTTTAAATGTCTAATCAAAATATTGACAAAAATAGACTATGCAAAAAAATATAAATAACTAGGTTTGAATTGTTTGAACAATGTACAGCATGTCTGGTATCTAATCTAAGTTCTCTGTAACTCATGACAATAACTACTGTTCCTGGAGGAAGTATACACCTGACAAAGATGTAACTCCTGTTTCTTCTCTCGTTTTAAATTCTGACACCAGCATCAGCTTACAGCTCTCACTGCAAGAGGGCTAAATTTGACTCCGTATCTCAGGTTTTTGATTAAACAGGCCTTTTGCACTTGTGATCTAATTCTAATTCATTGTGTAGTCATTTAGAAGTTATTTGTGGCCATTTATCTTGACAGAGCTTTGAGATGCCACATGACATTGTTGCCTCAGAAGACAAAACCGTGTACGTTGGAGACGCTCATGCCAGAACAGTATGGAAGTTCACTTCCACAGAAAGTATGTTGCTTTTGTTTTGACTTGAACTTTAAAAGACAGTTCCCTAAAACCAAGTTCTCAGTGTCTGACATTCCCTGTCCATTCTCTGCTTAATTAAAGATTGCATTCATTGCTTTAATTAAACAGTTGGTTTTTTTCCCTATGTTCACTTTCACATCTCACTACCCTGACTGCTCTTTTTACCAGCCCCAGGGACTGTGATTTGGTATGCTAACTGTCTTCGCTAAAGGTATGACCCCCTGAGAGCACAATTTATTTTAAAAGAGACAGTGCTTATATAATTTTTATCATTCATTTGTAATATTAATTTCTGGTCTATGTCAAATATGAATCAGGGCAGATTATCTAATTTGTTATAGAGTATCATATGAAACTGTTTGTATCCCAATAAGTATTTTTTTGCATTGTTTTTATGTATTTTGCCAAATGCTTAAGATTAACTTTTTTGAGTATTTTAATACAGTAATTCTCAACCTTTAGCAGATCATGACACACTTGCAGCCCTACAGGACACACAGCCCCGCCCCCTTCCCCCCTCTCTCCCCCCTCCCCCCCAGGCTGAATCCACCCATCTGCCCGGCTCTCCGCAACATGCTTACCATTGTGTGGTGACATAGTGGCTGAGAACTGCTGCTTAATGTACCATTTGCTGGCACTGCTCTCTGTTTACTTAAAGGTTGTAATACTGGAAATTCTCAGTGAATGAAGTAAAGCCAGAAGTCCAAATTGAGTCCATTTTAATTCCACTGGGAACAGATCACTTTGGCAAATCAGTGCAGTTTAATCTGAAGTCCTGTTTCATGAACTGGGAATATTTCCCAATTTACTATACTCCATTAACCTCTAAATTGAGTAGTTTGGCTTTGTGGGATTGGGGAGAATCTGATCTGAGTCAGACATTGAATTTAACAGGATTAAAAAAAAATGTGTTAGGCATTTTCTCAAAATAACAATATAATCCACCATTGCGTTAGATGGGATGAAAAATGTCTAATGTATAAAGCCAATCACTAATTGTCTGATATTAAAAATAAACTCCCTAGCTGACCCAGTTATTACATAGTTGCCTGTTACATTTCATGCACCTTCCTCTGAAACATCTGATATTGCCACTGTTGGTATTAAGACACTGGACTAAATGAACCAGTGACTTGATTGGATGTATGTCTTCCTACGAAGAGAGTAACTCCAAATAGGAAGCACCCCTAACCTTTCATTCACAGGCATATTTGAAATAGCTGATAGTTCTATTTTCTTTTTTGTTCAGATGAGAACAGCTAAGGTTTATGAAAACACAAAACTAACCAGTGCAGTCAACACAGCTAAGAGATTTGAGGAAAGGATCTTGGTTTTATTTTAGCAAGTATAATCCAGCTCAAGTGATATCAGTCTAGTAGATGGGGTTTGAATTTAATTTATGGTAACATTGTTAAATTAGTCCTCCCCAAGTAGTCCAAGACCACATGCCAGCATAGTATCAGCTGCTGTCTTCCCTCATTTTCTTTCCCCTAAGTAGTGTTAGGTAGTTAGAACTAGTAAAATGTTTCAGAATGTGCCTTTTCAGATAAGATGGCACTTCCTCTGTTCAATGATTTATCTTTGTATTATATAAACTCTTTTAATCCACAAAGGTCCCAAAATGCTTTATAAATCAAATTGCAAACTACGTATATAGAAATTACTTCACGCACAGATGAAATACAGCCACATCTGAGGTAGAATGTGGTTGCTGTTTCTTACTATATAGCATCTGCAACACTGTTTATGGCAGGAAGTGAAGAATAATGTCCCTTGGAATTACAGAGAGAACTTTGGGTGGGCTGCATGGAATTGCGATGCTAGAGTTTGGCCAAGACAAGAGATTTAATACCCAACTCTTGTGAAAAGTGCCACAGGATTTTTAATGACAAGTGAACCTTGGATTATTTATTTCATCTGAAAGACTCCATCTCCAATACCTCAATGCCCCAAACACTGTACTGGGGTATTGAGTCAATGAAGCCTATAGTGGCAAAGTACTGTTTACTGTATCCCCAACACCACTTTCCCCAGAGCCTAGGCTTTTCCCTGGTAATATCCCATTTATTACTAGTTAAGTTGAACCATGTTAATCATATGAGATGTGATGAGGTCTTGTGTGCCCACAAAGCCACTGTGTGACACAGGAGTTGATCATTTTGAAAACTGCTTTTGTGAATCACACTCATGCTGTCAAAGGGTTTTGATGCTGGTAATAATTATTTGACCCTCTTTGGTTAAGTTCAGAATGTGATATTTGCTATACAAGTGTACATTTGGTAAAGATGATAAGAACGTCAAAAAGAGTCTTCCTAAAATGTCAGTTAGCCTGAAGAACAATTTTGTGTTACAGAAATGGAGCATCGATCAGTTAAAAAGGCTGGTATCGAGGTACAGGAAATAAAAGGTTAGTCAGTTCCTTATCGGAATGGGCAAACCAAAGTTTCACTGGAGAGTGTTTTGTGCTTTGTAAATATTCTTGCCAGGCAATATCGGGAGGGAACTGCTAACTAACGTGACAGTTGTTAAATTTATTGCTATAATTTTCTATAGTTCACAGTGACAATGAGTTGGCATTGGGAGGGGACAGAGAGTAGCATATTGCACTGCTGAGACCCAATGTAGTAGACTAAAACTCTTCAACTTCACTGGTGATGAATATGTCGTGGAGGTTTATCTAGTGGTCTGTTCTTCATGATCTTCCATTAGTCACAAAATAGCATTTGTATCAGCTCTACTAGATACAGAAGTAGCTTTGGTATGTAGTATCTCAATTATCCAGAAAAAAAATAGTAGCATATTTGAAATAGCTGATAGTTCTATTTTCTTTTTTGTTTAGAGTCTGTACAGCACATTGAAAGTGCTGGTTACATTATTAATCATGGTATAAAAG
Source organism: Pelusios castaneus (assembly GCA_007922175.1). Taxonomy (NCBI): domain Eukaryota; kingdom Metazoa; phylum Chordata; order Testudines; family Pelomedusidae; genus Pelusios; species Pelusios castaneus. The sequence goes on from ML685772.1 coordinate 1,615,639, forward strand.
CATTTTCTTTTGTTCATGTTTGTTCCTCCTGATTTACTTTTTCCGCCCTTTTTTTCAGAAGGAGAGAAAAGAATCAAGAGCATGTAGAAACTTAAAATAGGCAGATAAGGAAATGTATACAGCACAAGGCTGAAAGAGGGCAAAATAATGATTTGAGGTGGATGAACAGGAATTATTTTAAAATTAGTATAGTCTGTTCCACCTATCTCTTATACAGGAGAAGTGATCATTTTTTCTGAAGGAAAATGGCATGCAATTACTGGGGAATCTTTATGGTCTGTAGCTTTATGGTTTTTACTTTTGGGGACGGGGGGGGGGTCAATTCAGAGCACCAGGCTTTAGACATAAATGGAAATATGCAAAAAGGATCAAAATCATCAAATGAAAACACATTACAAAGCAGACTGCCTATTAGACACAGTAATACTTACTACCCAAACTAACATCCTTCTCTCTTATCAGTCAGAGGGCAGGTCTTCACTGACAGCGGCAAATTTGCTGCTGTCGGTTCAAACTTCCTGATCAACTGCTCAGGTCTGTGAAGACCCCCTCAGCCGACCAGGAAGTTCAATCCCAAAACATGACCCCATCAACTGGGTAGCAATGAGTTGAAGGGAGATCCCTTCTCTTCGACTCAGCACAGTGGACAAGCCAGGAGTTAGGCATTCAAACTAGGGTATACAAGTTATTTTAAGTAACTTGTATATCTCAATTCAGCTGCCACTGAAAAGGCACTTTTCTACACCAAAAAGTTTAGACCTGCTGTGTCTCACTCAAAGCACTCAGGAGAAAATCATGGGCTTTACAGTATTTCTAGAAGTCCAAAAAATCCAGATCTTGGCAGATGAGGGTGAAAAGCACATAGCAGTGTTGAGGATCCTTTGGGAAAGGTACCCTGCTAGCCGCCACCTCTCATTTAATCAGGGATATCTAGATTAGAACACTTCAGCAGTATCACATAGATTCAGGGGCGGTCTTTCAAGTAATCACCTCCTATACTACTTAAAGGTATATAGGTTAAAAACAGTAGCTTATAGCTTTTCTCAGGAAGTTAATAGGCAGCAGATTGTACAGATATAATGTGCTTTCTGTGTCATGCTCTGCTTAATAAGTGAACTGATGTGATATGAACTAGCTCCAATTTATAGATGGTTGACTTCTATTTTTACAGTAATTTAATCTCAAAATGAGACAAAAAATATAGATAATGAGTTCACATCAGAAAGGCTGTACTAGAGAAAAATGCCTTTAGCTATAGCTGCTACCTGAGCAGCCAAGGAGCCAAAGTCCCCAGAGTCATTTTCTGTCAAGCCACATAAATGTGAGGACTCACTACATAACAACTTAAAGAGAACATTCCACAAAACACACAGTATAATTTTATAAACATACATATGAATATAGCACGTATCCATATATATGTTTATATAACATCTAGCAGCACGCTTTTAAATTCATCTGTTGGAATTTCAGAAAAGGTTTCTGATGCAGTTGTTTTAAAAAATGTTTTAAAAGAATATAAATTAAAGACCATGATATTAGTATGAAGGTAAAGGTTTTTACTAATTTAAAATTTTTCACAAAAATTTGCCATAAAAGTGCAGGCAAAATTTGTAACAGCTACTTTTTAAAATAATTTTATTGCAATCTCTTTTCTAATCTTATGTGGCAACAAAATCCTGGAATCATAGGGTAACCTTTTCAAAATTACACAAGTGGCCACAAAGCCTAAATCCTATTGCCTTTCCATTGTCATTAATTTGTAATCTGTTACCAGCGAGCAATCAAGTAATCAGTGAGATTTCCCCAAGATCAATTAGTATATCCATAGCTATAATTCTAAAGGGCACAACATGCACCTTATTAGGAAGGAGAAGGTTGCTGTGTGACTTAACTGGCATTATACTTTTCAGAATGAATTAATCAGAATTCAGAGGAGGATTGAATTGATTGGTTTGGGTTGGGCAGGGTTCAGTTCCAAACAGCATTTGTAGTTTCTTTTTGCTTGAAGTTTCACCCTATTTTCCCAGGTCAAACATCCCCACCAACTCACTCTATTTCTTGTTTCTCTGACTTCTCCCCTGGTGTGTTCATGTGATGCAGCCAGATGGCATCACAGAGCACTAGGAGTGGACTTCTCTGTCATGCTCGCTGACCAAGACTGAGTTGAGGATATAGGTTTCAAAAACTCTTTATCCTCCAGCCCCTCCCCATAGGAGTTGTGGATTTCTCTTCTCCTGGAGTACACCCAAACAGTAAACTTAATAAAAACAAGTTTATTAAAAATGGGGGGGAGCTTTCGTGGGAGAAAATCCCACTTCGTCAGACGCTTTGAAGATGGGAAACTTTCAGAATGGGAGGAAATTAAATGCAGGGGAGTGTATGACATAGGATTAGGTCAGGCTGTAACAGCAAATTAAAATAGGTGTTAGGATTCAAACACTGGGGAACAGCACATAGAGGAAGGTGAGGTCAAGTCACCTGTTGTAATGAGAGAAAAATCCATAGTCCCTGTTTAACCCCAAGACAACTGAGTCAAATTTACATATAAGTTCGAGTTCTTCAGTTTCTTTTTGAAGCTGTGATTTGTTATTCATCTGTTTCAACACAGCTATTAACAAGTCGTCAAGGGAGTGAGCAGGGAGATTGAAGTGTTCCCCTATTGGTTTTGTAGTGTTGCAATTTCTGATGTCAGATTTGTGTCCATTTATTCTTTGGCGCAGAGACTGTCCTGTTTGTCCAATATATAAGGCAGAGGGGCATTTCTGGCACATCATGGCATAAATCACATTGGTGAATAAGTAGGTGAACAAGCCCTTGATGGAGTAGGTGGCTTGATTTGGTCCTGTGATGGTGTCTTCAGTGTAGATATGAGGGCAAAGTTGACAGCGTGGTCTGTAGCAGGGATATGTTCCTGCTTTAGTGTTTCTGTTGTATGATCTGTAGTTGCTGGTAAGTATCCTTTTAAGGTTGGGGGGCTGTCTGAAAGCAAGGAGAGGTCTGTCTCCTAAGGCTTGAGAGAGTGAGGGATCATCTTGTAAGATAGGCTGTAGATTTGACCTCACCTTCCTCTATGTGCTGTTCCCCAGTGTTTGAATCCTAACACCTATTTTGATTTGCTGTTACAGCCTGACCTGATCCTATGTCATACACTCCTCTGCATTTAATTTCCTCCCATTCTGTAAATTTCCCATCTTCAAAGCGTCTGACGAAGTGGGATTTTCTCCCACGAAAGCTCATGCGATAAATAAATCTGTTAGTCTTTAAAAGTGCCACAGGACTCTGTTGTCTTTCTACAATAGACTAACACGGCTACCCTTTTGGAATTTGACAAAATTAATGGTTTGTTTTAAAATATCTTGATTTGTTTCCTGTAGCTAAACTAGAATTCAGTCATCTTTCTGGTTGAAATGCTGGCCTTTCTGGTTGTTCCCAATACCAACTCTGCTGTGTCAAAGTGAGGGCAACAAAAACTATTTGCTGGGGGCTGAAAGGCACCTACTTAGGCATAAAATTGAATAGTATTGTGGCAGTCTCATCTTCATTACAGAGGTATGGTCTTTGGAGAATATGGGCTTGCCTTCACTGCACCTGTAGCTTGAGTTATAACTGAAATATTATCCTTATCCTTTCCCCTCTTTCATCCTCCCCATCTTCTTATCTGTTGTTCCACACTGGTTGAATCAAAAACAACTTGCTTAGTTTGCTGAAATAATCGGAACTGATCTTGTGACTTACCCGTTACTGCATTTATTTATTCCTGTCCATACTGTAAGTTTTCCATTCCAAGCATCTGACAATGTTGGATTCTACCCACGGAAGCTCATGCAATAAATGCATTTGTTAATCTTTAAAAAACTCCTTGTTTGTTATCCTTAGCCTGATGTCTGTGCACGCACAACTTTTAACTCAAGCCAAGGGATGATTTAAACCAACAATTCCCAAACTGTGCATCGTGTAGGCTTTTGGCAATCCCAAGTGTGCAGATAATGCCATTTTACAAAATGGTGCCCTCCGTACAGTGTGACCTCTCACATACCATACCTTATGTGTGCAAGATCACATGGTATGGAGGATGCCATTTTGTAAAGCAAGTTGGTGTTCTCCATGTTGTGTGACTTTGTGCAGACAGTGCAAGTGAGGTCACACTGCAAGGAGGATGCTATGTTTAAATGCTCTCTGGAGTTCCTGGAAGAAATGCATGTGAAAATGTGGTCATATAGGGAAAATGTTTAAGAACTTCTTTAAAATCAAGGCAGCTAATATGTTGAGTGTGTGGGTTGAAATCAGTGGCGTCGCTAGTGCTGGGCACATAGGGCACGTGCCCCAAGTCTGGTGGGGACCCAGGGCTCAGTAACCACTGGCGGCCCAATGCAGCCCCCCCAGGGCCAGGGATCCGGGGCCCGGCCCCCACTCCAGTCCAATGTGGCCCCCGCTGGGGCCAGGAATCCCCCACGCGGCCCAGCCAGGGACCCAAGGCCCAGCCACCGCTGGCCTGATGCACTCCCACCAGGGCCAGGGCTGGGTTGCAGGTCGGCAGTGGCAGGAGCCCAATCCGGGGCCCGACTGGGGACCCAAGGAGACAGATTGGGGCTCCTGGAATGGATTGGGCCCTCCCCCAGGGGGATAGATCAGTGCCAAAGGTGGGGCCCAGGCCCCAAGCCTATTTTTGGGGCAGCGATGCCCCTGGTTGAAATATGCGTGCTGCTGATGCTCCAGCTAGTAAAGCAGTAGGGACATGGCTACTCAACGCTGCTAACCAATCACTCTGTGAAGCTCAGCCCTTTTGCAGTGTAATTGCTCTAACTCAGTCAACTCAAGCAAATGCCCAGAGAAGACATCCCCTAAAAAGTTTCAGTATTGGAATGTTTCATGCTGGGACCTGATAATTTTTGGCTGCCACATCTCCGTAGTAAAGATTACAGCTGCAGTATAGAACTCTCTGAACTTCACTTGCCTGCACAGGTCACACTTTGGCTATTCTTGCTAGAAAATACTGGAATGTATATCATTTTATATGAATATATCCAAAACATTACCAGTTTTACAGATTTACTTCAGTACACACAACTCAAACTTCACAGTTGAAATTGCACCCTTTAGAGATGATATTATTCAGCTCACATCTGGGTATGACACACGTTCCTCTTTTATAACTAGAGTCCACCAATACCATCAACCTCCTCTCCCATACATTCTCCTCCACGGTACTATAGGAAAAAGGAAATGAACCAATGGAATTATTTTACATGGCATAATTCTAACAAAACTACAGCTGTGGATAAAATCCAACCACAATACAATTAAAGCTTATCTCACAAAATTTGAGCACCTCTGAACAGACTAACCATTTCATATACCTATATATAGATAAGTATCTTCCCTCTGAGTTAATTGTTTCAAGGATTGTAACAAACACATTCCCTTTTTATTGATGGTGATGCTGAAATCTAGTCTGTTCCTTGCAGAAGAGGCAATGAAGCTAATGTAAGAAGAGATATTTTACTGAGAAAGTAATGTCATGCCTTGCTTGACAATGGAATGCTTCAGAATCTCCACATCATTCAAATGCTGGAATTCTTTAGGAGAATCTCTCCCTGACAGTTTTCCCATCTTCATCCTCAAGCCTCAAACATTAGGGAAATAGAGCACTTTTCTTAGGCATCTAGAAAGTTATATCTCTGTTCCCCTGCATGGCTTTTCAGATGACATCAGCAGTAGCTAAGAAATCCTATGTGTGTCATTCTGTAGTTTTAATGATGCCTGTTATTAATTACTGAAAATTTCAGGTAGATTAGCAGGTTCTTTTCAAGCATGTTGCTTGAAACTAAATTAAGTTAAAATTAAATGTCAATTCTCTTTCTTTCTTAAAGAAGCTGAGACAGTTATAGAAGCGAGACTGAAAAACAAACCTGCATCAACAGCACCTCTAAAGAAGTGGGAAAAACAGCATATGGTCAAACAGTCCAGCCCTGGAATTTCCTTTGTTCTTATTACAACTCTTCTGATTATTCCTATTGTTGTCCTGTTGACAATTGCGGCATTTATTTGGTGGAGGAAAACTAGGGTCTATAGAGGTAATCATGAATAACTGTTTAATTTGAGAGCAATAGACTTTTATTTATTCAAATATATCATTGAACAGGAAGGACCAAATTTATGAAGAGTCCTGTTATCTGTATTTAATCGTGTGCACAGTTACCATGACAATGCATGCTAATCCTGTGTTTGGGATGCACTAATGACTGCATCTGCAAATACTTTTAGTATTGTATCTCAAGACACCACTTTTTCAGTATTTACTTCTAAATCTTCCCTTTAGTTGCTATCAAGGTAAATAGATTTCTTTAAAAGTTGCAATTAATTACCCTTTTTAAAAAAGATAAACAAAAGAAACAGTATTTTTAGTTCACCTCAGACAAGTCCACTCAGTCCTATTTCTTCTTCAGCCAGTCACTCAGACAAACAAGTTTATTTACATTTGCGGGACATAATGCTGCTTAATTACAATTTCCCTGAAAATAAGAACAGGCATTCAGATGGCACTGTTGTAGTTTGTGTTACAAGGTATTTATATGCCCGATATATGAAACATTCATATTTCCCTTCATACTTTGATTTAGAGGGTCTAAAGTTTTATATTGCTTTGTTTTTAAGTGCAGTTATGTAAAAGCTAATAATTCTTCGAGTGATTGCTCATGTCAATTCCATCTCAGGTGTGCGCGTGCCGCGTGCATGGATCACAGGAAAGTCTTTCCCTAGCTTACCCGCAGGGACGGCTGTGGCCACTAGGGGCACCCAACCACCCCTGCATATATAGCCCAGCCGGCCCTGCTTCCCTCCAGTTCCTTCTTACCGCCCTGACGGTCGCTGGAACAGCACGCTCGCTCGTGTAGCCAGCTTTTCCCTTAGCTTAATTAGTGTATATAGTTCTTTAGTTAGTTAGAAAGTTATTTAGGATTAGAGAGAGATAGGAGCAACCCGGGCCTAGGGCCCCGGACCGGGGCATGCCTGGTTTCAAGACCTGCCTCTCGTGCAGTAAGTTTATGCCCAAGGACGACCCACACTCCTCGTGTTTGAGGTGCCTGGGCGAGTCCCACTTGAGGGACAAGTGTAAAATCTGAAAGAGCTTCAAGTCCCGGACACAGAAGGAAAGGGAACAGAGGCTCAAGCACCTGCTGATGGAGGAAGCCCTCCGTCCGGCGGAAACCAAGGAACCCAGCTCCGGTAGGGCTGACCCTAAAGACTCCGATAAAGAGCCCCGGCACCGCCGGCCCCGACAGGAGGGCACTGCCGGCACCGGTCCTGCTCCCTGGCACCGGCGAAGAGCAGGAAGGGAGAAGGGGAGCCCTCGCCGCCCCGTAAACAAGCCAGGACAGGGTCAGAAGTACAGCCTGAGGCGGGGCACTCGACCCAAGCGGCACGCTCAGCGGCACCGTCGACTCTGGCACCGGCACAAGTCGACTCGAGGTATACTGGAGGAAGACCTCCAGCTTCCCTCCACCCCAGAAACCTTCAAGGCGGCCAGGGAGCTCATTGAGGACATGGTACCGCCTCCCTCGAGTATGGTGCAGGCACCGGCACCATCCCCGAGGTCCTCCGTTTCCTCGAGGGGGAAGCCGACACCACTGGTCCCTCCCCCTCGGTACCACTCCCCGGGCCGGCACCATTCCCCAGCGCAGCAGCACTCACCAGCACGGGCTCCGGCACTGACCCTGGCACCGACACCGGCCCCCGCAAAGCAGGGACTGCAGTCTCCCAGGGACATCCACCCAATGCGATCAGGAGGTTCACCGCTGCACTGCGCCCCAGTACTGCCCATGGTCGTGGCAGCGGCAGGGGGTCCGCGGTACCATTCCCCATGGCACCGGAGACCATTGGGAGCGGGCGGGAAGCGCACCGCACCGGACAGAACCCGGCACCGTTCCCCGGCACCGTCTGGCTCCGCTCCACCGTGGTCTCCCCAGAGCCGCTTCTCCTCGGGGTCAGAGGAGGGCTCGGAGACCGTTCAAGCCAGTAAGAGAGAGAGGCAGATGCCCCCTCAATGGCCCTTTTGGACCCCATGGCACCGGAGACCATCATGGACGGACCGCTCCTCCTCAAAAGGCCCCCAGGCACGGCCATCACAGTCAGTGAGCGCCCCTCCAGATCTAGGCTCAGACAAAGACTCAGTAGGGGCACAGAGCCATGCAACAGAGGGGGCCCCGAAGTCCACAGCAGCACGCCGGTCCCCAGAGGAAGCCCAAGGGGAATCCTCCTCCTCCCCACCAGATGAGGCAGTAGTGGGTGCCACTCCAGCGTCACGACCCGACGATAGCAGGACCAACCAAGAGCTGCTCAGAAGGGTGGCGAGAAACATGGGCCTGCAAGCCGAGGAGGTAACAGAGGAGGAGGACCCGATGGTGGACATCCTAACACCAGAAGGCCCCTCTAGAGTAGCCTTACCCTTAATTAAGACCATAAGGGATTCTACGAAGACCCTCTGGCAAACCCCGGCTTCAATCCCTCCCACCGCTAAGAGAGTGGAGCGGAAGTACTTCATGCCCGCAAAAGGTCGTGAGCACTTTTACACCCACCCATCACCGGGCTCGTTGGTTGTAACGGCAGCCAACAAAAAAGAACGGCAAGGGCACCAGGGGCCCTCCCCCAAATCAAGGGACAGTAAGAAGTTAGACCTATTTGGGAGGAAGGTCTACTCAACCGGGGGCCTACAACTAAGGATAGCGAACCAACAGGCTATCCTTAACCACTACATTTTCAACTCTTGGGCAGCCCTGGAGAAATTCTCGGCCGTGGTCCCCCAAGATTCAAAGGCGGACCTTTCAGCAATGGTGAAGGAGGGTAAGGTAGTGTCTAGAGTCCTCCTACAGTCGGCAGTAGACGCAGCAGACGCAGCAACCAGAGCTATGGCATCAGGGGTCACAATGAGACAAAGCGCATGGCTCCGGGCATCGGGTCTGCCCCATGAGGTCCAGATGACCATCCAGGAGCTGCCCTTCGAAGGGCAAGACTTATTCTCATCCCAAATGGACGCCAAATTGCAGACCCTGAAAGACTCACGGGCCATGCTGAAATCCTTGGGCCTGCATACCCCAGCTCCTCAAAGACGCCCATTCCACCCCCAACCCCCCCAAAGACCGTTTCAAACCAGGGGAGACATGGCCAGGCGTGGGGGACACAACAACCGTTGTTCAAGCCAGAGGCCAGACCACTCTAGGAACCGCTCGCGCAACCAACCGGGGCCTAGAAAGAACTTTTGAAAATACAACAGAGGACGGCGTGACAATCCAAAACCGGATCCATCCCTTCCCCCAGCCTTTTGGCGCCAGATTAGCCCGGTTTTACCATGCATGGTCCAACATTACATCGGACCAATGGGTCCTATACACGGTCAAGCATGGCTACTCACTCCAATTTTCAGTTATACCGCCCTTCCCGTCCCCCTTTCGGGGACCCCTCTCACGAACACCTCCTCAACACTGAGGTGGAATTCCTTCTAACGTCGGGTGCGGTAGAGGAGGTTCCAAGAGACAGAAGGGGGAAAGGGTTCTACTCCCGTTATTTCCTGATCCCCAAACCAAAAGGGGGACTGCACCCTATCCTAGACCTTTGAGGTCTAAAGAAGTTCCTCCAGAAGAGAAAATTCCGAATGACCTCACTAGCCTCCATCATCCCGTCTCTGGATCCAGGAGATTGGTACACCGCCCTCGATTTAAAGGATGCATACTTCCACATCGCTATCCTACCAAGGCACAGACGATTCCTGCGTTTCAAGGTGGGGCATCGCCATCTCCAGTTCGCCGTCCTGCCCTTCGGACTAGCAGCAGCTCCTTGGGTTTTTATGAAGTGCCTGGCAGCAGTAGCAGCCCACCTGCGGAGACGAAATGTCCAGGTGTTCCCATACCTGGACGATTGGCTCCTAAGAGGCCACTCCCCACAAGAGATCAGGTCACACCTCGAGGTGGTCCGGTCGACATTCCACAGCCCTGGGTCTCCTGATCAATGAGGAGAAATCGACGCTGGTCCCAACCCAACGCATAGAGTTCATCGGAGCGGTGCTGGACTCAAAAAGGACGCGAGCCTTCCTACCGCAGACCCAATTTCTAAAGATAAAAGAACTAATCGAGAACTTAACCAACCACCCCCTGACCCCGGTCAGGGCCTGTTTGAGACTCCTAGGCCACATGGCCTCGTGTTTGTACGTAGTGAGACATGCCTGCCTTTGGATGAGGCCTCTACAAGCTTGGCTGGCCCAGGTATACCGCCCAGCCAGAGACTCACTCGACTCCATGGTGTGTGTTCCCCAACACATTCGGGATACACTCCCGTGGTGGTGCAACCAGGACAACGTATGCGAAGGTCTCCCCTTTCAGGAGCCAGCACCATCGGTGACTTTGGTGACAGACGCATCAGATATGGGGTGGGGAGCTCACCTGGGCAATCTCGAGACACAAGGAAAATGGGACCAGTCAGAACTCCGCTTGCACATCAACCTGAAAGAGTTGAGAGCGGTATGCCTAGCCTGCCAGGCATTCCGGATCGAGCTGAGGGGCAGGACGGTGATGGTGCAGACAGACAACACCACCGCCACGTATTATATGAACAAACAGGGTGGAGCTCGCTCCTCTCCCCTGTGCAGGGAAGCCCTCGACTTCTGGAACTTCTATATAGAGCATTTGATCTATCTGGTGGCAGCATACTTACCCGGTCACCAGAACTCAATTGCGGACAGCCTCAGCAGGCGCTTCACGATGCACGAATGGTCGCTTCGGGGAGATGTGGCAACTGACGTTTTCCGCAAGTGGGGAGTTCCCCAGATAGACCTGTTTGCGTCAGCAACCAACAGGAAGTGCGAGACCTTCTGCTCCTTCCAGAACCGCGACCCCGGGTCGCGGGCAGACGCGTTCGCGATCCGCTGGTCATACCGCCTACACTACACATTTCTTCCGACGCCCCCTATCCACAAGGTGCTGCTCAAGTTGAAACAGGACAGGGCAAAGGTCATTCTCATAGCACCGGAATGGCCTCGCCAACACTGGTTCTCAATGCTAAGGAACCTGTCAATAGTATCCCCCATTCCACTGCCCCTCTTCCCAGACCTGATATCGCAGAACCAAGGAGCCCTGAGACACCCCAACCCCGAGGTGCTGCATCTCAAGGCGTGGCTACTCAGTGGCTGAGCAAGGACGAGCGCCAATGCTTGGAGCAAGTGCAGGAGATCTTGCTAAATAGCAGAAAGCCCTCAACAAGGCTCACTTATCAGGAGAAGTGGAAGAGGTTCGCGGAATGGGCAAAGGCAAACAAGGTGCAGGCAGTCTCGGCCTCTACCCCAGCGATACTAGATTATCTCCTGGCCCTAAAACAGTCAGGCCTTGCAAGCTCTACAGTTAAAGTGCATTTAACCGCCATCTCAGCCTTCCAGGAAAGATGTCCCAGGTAATCGTTGTTTTCGGATCCGATGATGAAACGGTTCCTAAAGGGCCTGGATAGAGCCTTTCCGTGCACCAGACCCCTGATGGCTCAATGGGATTTAAACCTGATCCTTTCCAGACTGTTGGGAGCACCATTTGAGCCCAAGGCATCCTGCTCCCTCCTCTGTCTCTCCTGAAAAATGGCTTTCCTAGTGGCTATCACGTCAGCCAGAAGAGTGTCAGAACTACGAGTAGTAACGTCGGAACCTCCATAGACGCTCTTAGAATCATAGAATAATAGGGTTGGAAGGGACCTCACGAGGTCATCTAGTCCAACTCCCTGCTTCTTTAAGGACAAGGTACAGCTGCGGCCGTACCCGGCCTTTTTGCCAAAAGTAGTGTCCCCCTTTCATACCTCACAGGACATTTTCCTCCCAGTGTTCTACCCCAAGCCACATGCATCAGAAAAAGAGACGCACCTCCATACCCTGGACGTTAGAAGGGCTCTGGCTTTCTATATAGAGAGAACAAAACCCTTCAGGAAATCATCCCAGCTCTTTATAGCAGTGGCAGAAAGAATGAAAGGGGAGCCGGTATCAGCCCAGTGCCTCTCATCCTGGATCACAGCGTGTGTCAAGCAATGCTACCAGCTGGCAGATGTGCCGCCCCCAAAGCTGACAGCCCACTCCACGCGAACGCAGGCTTCTTCGGCGGCCTTCTTAGCGCAAGTCCCCATTATGGACATATGCAAGGCAGCGACGTCCGTACACACCTTTTCTGCCCACTATGCACTCACCCAGCAAGCGAGGGAGGACACAGCGGTTGGCAGAGCGGTGCTGCAGTCGGCCAAGTTATAGAACTCCTCCCTCCTCCAAAGTAAGGCTTGGGAATCACCTGAGTTGGAATTGACATGAGCAATCACTCGAAGAAGAAGAAACGGTTACCTACCTGTAACTAGCGTTCTTCGAGATGTGTTGCTCATGTACATTTCAACACCCACCCTCCTCCCCTCAGAAGGAATTCCGTAAGAAGGAACTGGAGGGAAGCAGGGCTGGCTGGGCTATATATTCAGGGGCGGTTGGGTGCCCCTAGTGGCCACAACCATCCCTGTGGGTAAGCTAGGGGAAGACTTTCCGGCGATCCGTGGACGCGGCACGCGCACACCTGAGTTGGAATGAACATGAGCAACACATCTCGAAGAACACTAGTTACAGGTAGGTAACCGTTTCTTCCAAATGTGTAAGTTGTACTTTCATGATAGAGATTGCACGACAATACTTGTATAAGGAGAAATACTATTTTTTACAGTGCAAATATTTATAATGAAATTTAAAGTAAGCACTGTGCATTTTGTATTGTGTTGTAAATGAAATTAATATACTTGACAATGAAGAAAAACATCCAGAATATTTACAATAAATTTAAATTATTTTATTATTAACACTGCAATTAAAATGGCGATCAATTGTGACTACTTTTTAATCTTGATAACTGCATTATTTTTTAAGCATTTGACAGCCCTCATTTAGATAAAGCCTATATTTTAAAATTCATTGTATAATTTATTTGGAAATACTTTTCACATTCAGAGCTCTTAGAATGCTACTTTATTCAAAATAAGTGCAGCTTTTTTTAAAAAAAAAAAAAAAAAAAGGACAAAGGTATAAACAATATTACAGTATTTCCCAAAAATAAACATATGGCAAATATTAATAAAAAATAAATAAGTTCATTTACTATCATATGCATTTGCTATGCCACATGTAAGTTTTCACTGTGTCTTCATCCCTTTGAGATCTAGCTGTGACCTTAAAGAGCAGTTATAATGCTAAAAATGTGAAGTTATCCTCATTTCATACTGTACTAGCCTATTGTAACACATTCTACTTTCTTTGGAAGTGTCATATGAAGTAGCAATTAAATATTTATTTCAAGGGTTATCTATATGAAACAAATTGATAAAACACAGAATAAAATATTCAGGAAATGTGCAAATAACACAGTTCCACCAATATTACATACCAAAGGAAGAATTATTAAACACATCATAATGTGAAGAACATAATTCCACAATCTAATATTTCTATATAGTTGAAATCTTCACATAAAATTTATGAAGTTTAAAGTATAGTAATCATAATGAAAGAAAGTCTTGCTTGCAAATGTTCAGCCTTGAAAAGTGGTGCTGCATGAGTGGTGGGTTTTTTAATTATTTTTATCAATATGTCAGCGCTTTAGAGAGCTATATTATCATGGAAAACAGACATGAATAAGTCCTCTAAGATCTACCTGTCCATCTCCCAGATTTGGTCCTTATAGCGCATTTTGTAGTAATTGAATTTACAATGGATGGAAACATCTTGATAAAACTGGACTTTTATTAAATATTTCCAGTATGTTTACACTGGTAAAAATAAAGTACTTAGTTCTGCAAAATTTGTACACTATTTATGAGTATATAGGAAGTAGTATTTAGAAAAAACACCTTGGCTGTGGTTTTTTTGTTTTCCTTTGGATTTGTAATGGGCTGATCACTATGATTTTCTAGTAATTTAAGGAATCTGGAGATCATTTTAGTGTCCGCCATGGATTTAGAGTGTTAAGAACAAACTGTATCACATACATGTCCAAATGAAAACAGAAGTATGGTTCTCTTTGGCATGTTTTGCTACAGTTTTTGCAGTGTGCTGGAATATAATTGTCCAGACAGTATAAGTGATGACATTCTTCTTCTCCGCCTATAGTCTTCACAGCCACAAAAGTTACAGTTGAGTGAGTAGTTCTCAAATCTGACTGAGATTTTAATAATCTTTAATGGCTGGAATGATAATATGGAAAGTATGGCAAAAACTGAAAATTCAAAATGCCATTCCCCGCCCTCCACCCCGCACCCTCAGGAGTTGTTATTCAGAGGCGGCCTTTGGCTATTGGGGGCCCTAGGCGAAGGCCTATTGTGGGACCCCCTATAGGCACACAGCGGTCCCCATCTGTGACCTTGCCCCCCCACCATGGGCCACCTTCACTGCACCCCCTGGCTCCACTCGCTGGCTACCCGACCCCACCCCCTTCTCCACCCACCGGTTCCCCGATTCTCCTGGCCCACCCCTCTTACCTGGCCGGAGCTGCAGGGACAGCCAGAGTCCTCCCTGGCCAGGCTGCTCCCGCTCTGAGCATGCTCAGGGCAGGAGATTTGAAAGGCCCCACTCTGGCCGCAGCTCCTAGGTAGGAAGGGCGTCACTTACCCCAAAATAGGTTCGTGGCCCAGCCCCGATCCGTCCCACAGGGCAGGCCCAATCCATTGGAGGGGGGGCCCCGATCCATCCTGGGAGGGGGGACCCAATTTGTCTCCCCAGGACCAGATCAGGCCAACAGCAGCCGGGCAGGCCCCGGATCCATGGTCCCGCTGGGGCCCGGATCAGGCTGCTGCAGCCGGATGGGCCCCATATCCATGGTCCCCCCCAAGGGCCCGATCCAGCCACTGTGGCCCCAGCGGGGACCAGATCTGGCCACTACAGCCCTGGCAGGGGCCCAGATCGACGGCCCCGGCGGTGGCGCATTGGTCTGCCGGTGGCAGCTGGGCCCCAGGTCCCTGCCACTGCCAGACCTAGGGCACCGGCCCTGGGACTCAGGGCACATGCCCTGCATGCCCAGCACCAGTGACACAGTGGTTAAAGTATAATTTGGCGGGCCCCAGAACCCTCCTAATCTCTGGGCCCCCTTCCCATATCGTCCGGACCCCTTCATGCATGTGTGGACCCCAGCCCAGGTTGGCATTTGCAACCACTTCTCAGTACCATACACATGGCTATCGCTCCATAAAAATACTGGCCCCGATCCTGGCCTCACACGCTGCCCCTTCCACCCCTCTGCACTTCCCTGAGCTCAATCCCGGTCTCACACACTGCCCCCTCCTCCTGATCCTGGCCTCACACACTGCCCCCTCCACTCCCTATCCCCATCCCAGCCTCACACACACCCCCACCCCCTTGAAGGGCTGGCCTGGCCCCCGTCACTTACTGTCCTCTGCTGCAGCTGGAACCCAAGCCCCTGGCTGGAGCTGGGTAGCCTCATCCCCCCCCTCCACTTGGCAGGGGTGCGGGTGAGGATGTTGAGGGGTCCCCTTGATCAGACCCACATAGTTCCCCCCACTTTCCTTTCCAGCAGGGGCTCCAGTGCTGTGCTGCAGTTAAATGCTCCCTCCTGGGTCCTAGTGCTGGAAGAATACATGTCTATGTAGGCTAGGCAGCCCAGCACACACAGAGAGGGAACCCTCCTAGCACTAGGACCCAGGAGGCAGCTCCCAATTGGCTCAGCGTGAGGCTGTTTCTCGTGAAAGAGCAGCCCAGGCTGACCGCAGCTCCCAAGCCAGGGCACAGCGGAAGGTGCGTTCCACCTGCTTTCTTCTATTTTTAGGGGCCCTGGAACGCTGACCCCTTGAATTTGTTTGTGGGCCCCTGACCACTGACGGGGCCCCTTAGTGCTCGGGGCCCTAGGTGGCTGCCTGCTTCGCCTACCCCAAAAGCCGCCTCTGTTGTTATTCCACTATAACCAAGAAATTGGAGACTATCAATTTTTTTCTCTCAAATGCTGATCCGTGTGGATCAGTATCAGAAAATGCACTCAGTTTCAGAATAGGATCATTGAACCTTATTTTTGAACTATGTTTTATCTTTCCAGCTGATACTGAAGACAAACTTGAATCAAGTTCAGGAAGAATCTTGGGCAGACTTCAAGGTAAGTAAAATGCAAGGTATCTTTGACCTTTAAGCTTAGTCCAATAGCTCATGGCTTATTGATAGAGCCCTGCAGATCTGCGGATATCTGCATTATGTCCTCAGACCATTTCTTGCAAATGCAGATTGGATACAGATCCACATATTTTTACCTGTGCAGGGCTAAAGCCCATCAAATACGCGGATATCCACGGATACCCACATTATATCCGCATCCACAGATACAGCACGGATATCAGTGGACCATTTCTTGCAGATGCAGATCGGATGCAGATCCACACATTTGTATCCACGCAAGGCTCTACTTATTGAAATAAGTCAATACAGAAACATGCTTGATTGAGAGCAAATGCCACATATTTAATACCATGGTGCTGGGAGTGGGATTTTTCAAAGGGCAAAGATGAGAGAAAGCTCATCTCCTCGACTCCATTTTCATTATAAATACATATAATGCCCTTAGGATGACCAGAGAGCAAGTGTGAAAAATCAGCATTGGGCATGGGAGGTAACAGGTGCCCATACAAGAAAAAGCCCCCAGTATCGGGATTGTCCCTATAAAATCGGTACATCTGGTCACTCTAAATGCCTGCCTCCTACCACCTTTGATTTGTCTACTCAGAATGATCTGCTGCTCCTGACGAGAGGCTAGTAGCTGTCCCCGCTTCTTACAGTGAATGAAATGAAACACTGTCTCTGAGATTGTTAATTATGTTCAAAGCACAAGAGATGCTGTTCAGACAGTTGTTACAGCTGAATCCTAATGGGATCTCTTTAAAAAACAAAACAAAACCCTTTTTCTTTTTAAAATTTGTTTCCCACAACATACATACTTGGCTTCCCAAGATGGTTCATGTGCTGGCCTTTTTCAAGGTCTTGGTGGAGGGTACTTTTGGTAGGAGGACGAAAATCATTAAAGTGGTGACTGGAATGGGGAAAGGAATTTTTCAAATTCAGTAAAGGAAAGCTTACCTCAGGTATTTCCTTTCTACAGGTAAAGGTAGTGGAGGCCTTAACCTTGGGAACTTCTTTGCAAGCCGCAAAGGCTACAGTCGGAAAGGGTTTGATCGACTTAGTACCGAAGGGAGTGATCAAGAAAAAGATGAAGATGATGGTACAGACTCAGAAGAAGAGTATACAGCTCCCCCACCCCCACCAGTATCTTCCTCATCCTGAAACCAGCCTTTGATTTCTACATTGAATGATTCAACCAAGAACACCAGATTCCTTTTTCCCTTTAGCACGTTTAAGATTTTGTGTATTTAATTGTAAACTGTACTAGTCTGCGTGGGGCTGTACATTGGGATTTTTGGGTTTAGTTTGGTTTTACTTTTGTTTGGGATTTTATTAAGTGGAGGAGTGTGTGGAAGTTTCATATCAGTGCCGTTGTCTTTTTGTGAACATCTTAATAAAGAAAAAATCCTCTTTTAATTGCAGTACTGATTTAAAGTAGTAGTATTTTCTCATTTCTGTTTTGGGACCTCTTCTGTATTTGTAAATAAGTCCCATTATCTGCTTCAGCACAGTATTTCCTCATAACATTTCAGTTGTCAATTTCTTTCTTTTGTGCCTTTCCTGTTCAATGTCCTTAAACTATTGCAGTACAGAGAACATAACAGTGCCACAAGAAAACAAAGCTGCTAAATCTTCTTCTATTTTTTTAAAATCAGTAACATAATATTGCATTGAGAGAGAAAAAAGTCTCTAATTCTTTTTCTTCCTCCTTAGTTGGTGTGTTTCTGAGATGTCTTATTTTTAGATAGTATTACTGTTAGAATACTATTTTCAGAGGCTGAATGTAATTTGTGTAATAAAGTGTTCGCAGAGCATTAGCTGTCAGAGTGTACTTTGGAATTTTTGCATATTTGAAGGTTTTTTGTATACAACTTTTGTAACAGCTACACAGACCACTTCATATAGTGAAAATTTTATCAATGTCTTCTACCGATGGGGGGGAAATGCTATTTTGTATGAGTTGGAAGATATTTTGTCATGTAGCAGGTTTAAATTAAAAACAAGACTAATAACTTACATACATGTGTAAAATCAAGCAAACATTTAAAGAGGAATCTTGCCTGTATATCAAAACTTCCAGGGTATTTATTTTAATAAAATATGATCAGAGCTATGAGGAAACCTGTGTTGTAGATTGCATATGAAAATTAATTAGTTTAGGCAACAAGTATTAGTTTATTTACAGAATTGATACTCTTATTTCTCTAAATTTCCTCCTCCATTCATACAACATAGTTCTCATTTCCGCAATATGTTCACTCACTGTTTTATACTTGCCAAAGACCTGCTAGATAATTATGCTGAATGTGTGAGTCATCTAAAGTGACTCATTTGTGTGATGTTGCCATGATCCATCAGTCTTCTTGGAGGATCAAAGGCATAGATTTATCTCCTTTTATTTATACCCTCAGCTTGTAGTGCAGATTTTAGAGCAAAAAATTGCTACAGAGTCCTATGAAATAACTTATCCCATGTACTGTAACAGGCTGCCATTAATGCTTAAGGAGTTTCTTCCTTGGAAGAGAAGTAATCTTTCATGAGGGCAAATATATCTTATTGCTGGAACACAAACTTAAGATTCATCCCTGGCCAGATAACACTTGGCACCTTTTTTTTCTAGGACAAAGGGTAAAATCTGAGTCTACCCTTGTCTGTTTTTTCGTTTAAGATAAGTGGTATTTCTTCAGGTTAGACTCCCAAAATGAAACCGTTTTTCAGAGTTTTGGATTGCTGATGCTGTATCACTGTGTGAGTACTGTTTGTTCTCCTCCCCTGACTGGCCTCCTCTCTCCCCCCCCAAGATGAGTCTGCCCCACACTTAAGACCCTGGAGAGATCATTAGTGTTCCTTTGGGTGAAACATTATTATAACTGAGCCATTTGCTTTCTCCTTGAACTTGCATATAAGCAAAAATAATGATAATCCAAGCATGAAGAAACTTTAGAAAGTAATACATAACCATTACAGGCACACCTCATTAGGATGCAAGAAAATTACCTGGTTTGCAATGTGAGAGCAGAACTGCCCAACTTCTAATACAATTAATTGAAACTCAGAGTTATTGGACAAGACATGGTGTCTTATATTTAATGACAATGCCGTGTATCTGAGCACCTGCACTCTTATTAAGCATGCTGTTATGAGCCTGACTGGTTTTCTGACATTTAGGTTTAGCAATTGTGAGCTAACAATTTTGGGAGCCAGAATGTGTGGAAATGCAATCAGATTAGCTTCTAATTAAAGACTAACTGAAAACAACCACAGTAAGGAATTGGGACCTGCAGCTGTAGTAGTCAAACTCACAATTGAGGGGGGTGTTACATGAAAATCACCATCAAGTTTGAGTGTAGGAGAAGACATACCTGACCATAAAACACAGATACTATATTATTTACAGGAGACAGAGATACTACACCAGTTGGATCCACCTATTATTTTGTTGAATGTTACACTTGTTTAAACCGATAAACCTGGGTCACTGATGTTCTATAGAAACCAATCAAAAGTAGTCTTGAGATTTTAAAAGCCAGGCTGTGAATGTCCCTTGTGCAGATATGGCTGTGGGTGGAGTGCTCAGGAGCTGTCTCTTCCTTACTTGAGTCTGTCTACAGTACAAAAATTATATATCACTGACAATGGGTGCAACTGAACATGATTTAAATGCAAGTATAGCCCAGGATAATCCATGTTTTCTCCAGTATGCAGAGGCTATCTCTGCTAGACACCACTGTAGTGCAAGCTCCCGAAATGGTTGAGATCAGCCACAATATGGCTCCACCAGCCAGTGTTCCATTGCTAGCTTTGGATGAGGACACATCTTGTAACCTCCAACATGGTAGAGTTGGCACAGTGGATTTTCTCCCAGGAAAGCTCATGCGATAAATAAATCTGTTAGTCTTTAAAAGTGCCACAGGACTCTTGCAGTTCCACAGTTTACACAGTCTGGCTCTAAAATAAATGAATGGAGGAGAGTTTTTTTTTTCCTGCACCTAAAGGCACACTAGTGCAACAGTCATGCAATAGAGCAGAGTATTCTTCTTGTACATCTGTTTAATAAACCAGCAAATCCTTCTTAAAAGAATATCTGTTAAAGGAGTAACCTCGTGTTAACTACGGCAAGAAGACTATTAATTATTTGTTGTCAATGTAGAATCGGCTTCAGTGGAATGTGTTCTTTTATCTTACTGACAGCAATTGTCCTCCAGTTAATAGAAAATGCTTTTTAAGTAATAAGCACTCCAAGCCTTCAAAAATTACGAGATTGACAATATGTGATTTTTTTTTTTAAAAGGGATTTTTTTTGCCTTGTGGGTTCACTTTTTTTTTGAGCTTTTCTCAGCCACCATGAAGGCTAGACACTTTTTAGTTGGAAGCTCAGATTCTCATATAATCACATGGCTCTAGAGGCTGAGACTTTGAGAAAAACAGTAACTACTGTGAGAGTTAGCAATACAAGGAAAGATGCTGTCTGAGGAGCTTCAGTGCTCCATCCTCTCCCACTAGTGACAGGTGCTATGAAGTTTGGATAAGGCAGGAAAGGAGCCTGCTTTTTGTCCAAGCTTGTGTTGAGCAGTTTAGAGAGGTGGCCCTGCTGAATGTAGGTGGTACACAATGAGCCAACCGGGGGCGGGAACAGTAGGCTGCTGATAGAAGAGCAAATAGACCAGAATGAGATTGAGGCATACAAACCAAAGCACCACTAAATTGCCTGAAGGTGTCCCAGGTAAACAAAATTACCATCCCAGTTAAGCAGCTGTCCTTTCTATCAAGTACCATTAGGTGTAAATTAGTTCTCTAGGAGGCATCTTGATTAAGTGGAGTTTTCCAATTAAGCAGTGCATGGTAGCAGTTAATGAGGCTTTATAGATCAATGCAGTAAATTGCAACAGTTTCTTGCTCTCCACTAAGCTAGATTTATGTAATCCTTTCAAAGAATTTTGTTTAGTTCTCTAGTATGATTCCTGGCAGTGCCACTCAAGGCCATGAGCTTGATTGGGTGGGGGAAGCTGTCTATAGTTATGTGGAGTGTATAGGAGGATATAGGCAGATTATGTGGAGTGTATAGGCAGATTTTTGCTGCCTTAGCACTGAAGTTCAAGTGTATAAGAAATGCTGTGAGGTTATTTATCCAGATGTGCTAGCAACATAGAAACATAATGTGTCTTGGGGAAATAAAACCAGGTAAGGTCACTGCATACTGAGCAACCCAAAACTAGGGGCTCTGCTGGATTAAATCAAACATTCAGAGACATGGTGACATTTTTTTAAAAAATTTGCTTTTTATACTGAATGTCATAGAATCATAGAATAATAGGTTTGGAAGGGACCTCATGAGGTCATCTAGTCCAACCCCCTGCTAAAAAGCAGGAACCACTCCCACTAAATCATCCCAGCCAGGGTTTTGTCTAACCGGGCCTTAAAAATCTCCAAAGGTGGACATTCTACCACCTCCCTAGATAGCCCATTCCAATGCTTCACCACCCTCCTAGTGAGAAAGTTTTTCCTAATATCCAACCTCGACCTCCTCAGCTGTAATTTGAAACCATTGCTCCTTGTTCTGTCCTCTGTTATCATCGAGAACAGCCTAGCTCCCTCCTCTTTGGAGCACCCCTTCAAGTAGTTGAAGGTTGCTCTCAAATCTCCCCTCAGTCTTCTCTTCTGTAGACTAAATAAGCCTAGTTCCTTCAGTCTCTCCTCATAAGTTATGTGCCCCAGCCCTCTAATCATTTTTGTTGCCCTCCGCTGGACTCTTTCTAATCTGTCCACATCCTTTCTGTAGTGGGGAGCCCAAAACTGGACACAGTATTCCAGATGCGGCCTGACCAGTGTCGAATAGAGGGGAATTATCACATCCCTCGATCTGCTGGCAATACTCCTATGGATGCAGCCTAATATGCCATTGGCCTTTTTGGCAACAAGGGCACACTGTTAGCTCATATTCATCTTCCCTTCCACCATAACCCCCAGGTCCTTTTCTACAGCGCTGCTATTTAGCTGATCAGTCCCCAGCCTGTAGCAGTGCATGGGATTTTTCCATCCTAAGTGTAGGACTTTGCGCTTGTCTTTGTTGAACCTCATGAGGTTTCTTTTGGCCCAGTGTTCCAATTTGTCCAAGTCTCCCTGGATCCTGTCCCTGCCCTACAGAGTATCTACTATTCTCCCCAGCTTAGTCTCATCTGTGAATTTACTAAGCACACAGTCTATCCCATCATCAAGATCATTAATGAAGATGTTGAACAGAACCGGCCCCAGGACTGACCCCTGGGGCACTCCATTCATTACCGGTTGCCAACTAGACATCAAGCCATAGGTTCCTACCCGCTGAGCCAGTTGATCTAGCCATTTTTCTATCCACCTTACGGTCCACTCGTCCTAAGACATCCTGCACAATTGTTCTGGTCTCCTGCTGTGTGCAACAGATGACTGATGTAACAGGAAAAAGGGGGAAAGGCTACTGTTTTTGAATCTAGACATGGGACACCTAATTCGTCTCTGACCCCACTAGTCAAATTTTGACTCTGCACTTCAGTGTGGTTTCACGCCTTTTAACAGGTGCTACAAAGAAGAGGACAATCCACATGCCTATGTTGCTTAAAACATGGTTTGTATTTAAAATAGCAATGTGCAGCTTGCACAGCACAGTTTTATCACCCTAGCATTTTGCATTTATAGCTAACAGATCTTACTCTATAATGAACAAATTTCTAGATTCATCATGAATGGTAATAAAATGTGATTTTAAAATTTTTAATATCTGCATGCATGCTCTGCTCAAAAGACGTTCTCTGATACTTTTCCTCTGTTGTTCCTGTACAGTGTTTAGATTCACCATTGAACATCAAGAGGTGGTAGAGAGGAATCCACTATAATAGAGGGAAGTCTTGCACTCTGCAGAGATCTGTGTTATTTGGATTCGCAAAACCTGCAACTCCATTCTGCTTTTGATTGCTGTCCAAGAACCTAAAACCTGGCTGACATTGTACAACTCTTCAAACAAGAACACAGGAGAAGGTGGAACCTGGGTGAAACAATAGGTACATAGCTGTTAAGGCATGTGTACGTACCTCTCAAATGTCTCTCACTTTAATTCTATTCCACAGAGGTTTAATAGCCACTTAATTGTATTGTTAAAATTTATTAACATCAGAAATAAAACATCATGGAGCTGAGGTTCCAGCAACAGCTATTCACATTAAAATAATGAATCCCACATTTTCAGTTTTGTGCTTAAATAGTTTATGCCCTGCATTTTGGGTCACTTGTGTCCCACATATGAAAACTGGGTAAGAAGGGGAGCAGGGTAAGAAGGCTTCATGCATCTCTTCTTTTACTCACACAACCATCTGTAAACGAGATGCATGTGGATAGCAATGGATTTGCAAGTGTGCATCCAACAGAACATGCAGTGTGCTGATAAAACTGCAAAACATGCCTAGCACAGTGTTTAGTAATGGCTGGTGTTGCAAAACCGGCTACTACATAGCTTCCACATGGCCGTATCTTCAGTGCATCTTCCATGTGTCCCTCAAAACTAAGCATGATGAGTCCTGATGCTTTCCATAAGCAGTTTTATGTAGCATCTGTAAACCCCTGAAGGGGGTAAACAACTGAAGGAGCCAATGCTGGATGAGCTAATGAAATTGACAGTAACCTACACCCTTATACACCTGATAACTGCCTATCTTCTCCCCACATGAAGACTTTCATTGAATCTTGAGTCCTTGAATTAGCTCTCTCCAGCATATAGAGTTAATCTGCTGAAACCAGGGATTTGGAAAAGAGAGACACTTTTTTCTTCCTCTTCTTTCCCATGCTTATCTCCCAGATGCCCACCAGAATTATCCCCTGCATGCCCTCACCCCACCTCTCCTATTATGGGTACCCTGGCTTTTCATTTTGGAAAGCTGCACCCCAGGTATCTGGTCTAGTATATCATCTTGTAACACCTTGCAGAGCACAGGGTTTCAGCAGTCAGAGAAATTCAGTGATGTGTCTCAATGCACTAACTGTGTTTGTGGATAGTAAGATTTGTTTTATGTTCTGAGGTTAAGTGGTCAGAAACTGAATTAGTATTTTCTTTAGTGGTCGGCTTGTTGCTAATGGCATAAAACCATACAATGAATCAGGAAAAATTAAAGTGGTGTGCCCTCCCTTTTGTTAAGAATATAGTTTGGGAGAGAATTGTGCTACAGTGGATTGTTTCTAATGGTTACCACAGTGCTTTCTTCCAAGTCATTTATTGCTGTGTCTAGTTCATGACTTTTCAATGGAATTCTTATTTAAACTCTTGCATTGAGTGACACCTTGTGGCAAAGCTTGTAAGGAAGAAATCCAGCCACACTTTTATATACAGTCAAATTCCAAAGGGGTAGCCGTGTTAGTCTACTGTAGAAAGACAACAGAGTCCTGTGGCACTTTTAAAGACTAACAGATTTATTTATCGCATGAGCTTTC